>WEIS01086524.1:24046-40055 GCA_013389965.1 Todus mexicanus
CCCCCCATGCGCAGCGCTCGGGGGCGGCTCAATGGACGTGTGGGGAGAGGAGGGATGGGGGGAGAGGAGTGATATGGGGAGCAGAGCACAAACTCAGCCTGCACCGGGGTCCAAGCAAAGCCGGCGGTTACTGCGCAACCTGCAGGCACGTGTGCGGATTGGGGTGTTCACTTGTGCCCCCCCAGGATGGGCAGGACTCCCCCCTTTGGCTGTCCCAGGCCTGGGGGGAGCCGATGGGCGAGTGTCTGTGCTCGAGATGCTGCCCCTGAGGCCTCGGAGCGGCTGCAGAGCCCTGAGGGTGGCCGGGGGTGTCCCTAGGGGGGGAAAGGGTGGATTTATTCTGACAGCTTCGCAATCTACCAACCCGCCTGTTAATTAAGTGCTGCTTCATTTGACGTGCGGGCTCGGAAGAGCCGGAGTGCCCCGAGCAGCGGTAAATCAGTAAATCCCCTTCTCCCTGCGGAGGAAGCATCTGGGGGACCGCTGGCTTGGTCAGGAAGAGCTGGGGGTGCCTTGAGCCCCCCAGAAGAGCCGGGGGTGCCTTGAGCCCCTGACATTCACCCTCTGGCATCTCCCTGCTCCCCAGGGAAGGGGCACCGGGGCCCCCGGGAGCAGTCGGGGTGCGGGGATGCTGCTGGAGCTGGGGGCTGGGGCAGGGGGGCGACAGGGCGAGGAGGTTTTTAAATAAGAAAGAAGCCAATCCCCAGGTCCCGGTAAGCGCTTCCTGTTGGGATTAGAGGGGCTGCCGGGCATGTGTGTGCTTTTTCTTCAGGAAATACCTTCGGAAAGCCCCGCTGGGGTCTCCAGGGCAACCGGCGGCCGCGGCCCCGAGCCCCCCGCCCGCATTGTCCCCGCGCCGCTTTGTTGGCCGCTTTATTGCCATCGCCATGGCCAGCCCAGCCCGTGGCTCCCACCGCTCTGGGGGGCTGCTGGCCGGGCTCCCTGGGCATGCTCGGGTCCGGGGGGCTCAGGGGCTGTGCAGAGCACAGGGGGGTGAAGGTCGGTCTGTGCCGCTCCTCCCCCAGCGCTGCCGCCTCGTGTCCCCGTCCCCGCGGGGCCAGCCCCGGGGGAGCCCGTGACAGTTATATGCACTTGGTGACACTCTCCATCTGGCCGGCGCTCGCCGGGCTCAGCTCCGCTTTCGGTTCCATTTCAAAGCTGGAATAAAGCAATAAAACCGCCGCGGACTGCTCTGGCCGTCGCAGCCTGCGTCTACTTTTGGGGCTTGTTCGGAAGCAGAGGCACAACCCGCTGGGGCTGGAGCTGCCCCTCGCCTCGCCCAGGGCTCCCCGCGGCTCTCAGCGCTTTGGTCCCCAACACCCTGGGGCAGGACAAGGCTCTGCCCTGTAGGATCCAGCCCAGGGAGCTGGTGCTGCCTCCCCGAGTTAAAAAGGGAAAAGCGGAGAGTTGAGATGTGCCGGATCTCACGTGCCTTCTGGTGCCTTCTGGAGGCAGGCGCTGCTGGAGTTGTTTGTCTCCTGGCTGTTGCTGTTTTGCTCAGAGGGCTGTGAGCCCCCCTGCAGCCACACAGCCCCTGGTGCTGAGGAATCCCACCCACCCCGGGCATTGCCCAGCGCCGAACGACCTTTGTGCGACGCTGGGAGCATCCCGAGCCGCGCCGTG
Source organism: Todus mexicanus (assembly GCA_013389965.1). Classification (NCBI taxonomy): domain Eukaryota; kingdom Metazoa; phylum Chordata; class Aves; order Coraciiformes; family Todidae; genus Todus; species Todus mexicanus. Next base: position 25,670 of record WEIS01086524.1, read on the forward strand.
CAGCGCCTGGGCAGGCGAGGGCCCGGGGAAGGAGAGCCAAGCGTTTGTCTGGCTGATTAAACTTTTGCTAACGTGGCTGCTCGGGGCTCGCTCCGACGGGAGCAGCCGGCCGGGCTGGCGGCTCTGCGGAGGGGCTGCACCTGGTGCCCCGGTTTAGGTTACAGAAAAAGCAAACATGAGAAAGAGACGTTTCAGGCCGATGGAGCCCAGCGATCAAACGGGCTCACCCTCATTAGCATAGGTGGAGGGCACACGGTGCCGCGGCTCCTGCCGCCGGCGGCTCCCGGGCGAGGCGCAGCCGGGGACCGTGNGGGGGCGCCGCGGCGGGCGCCGGTGCCCCCCCCGCCGCTGTCCCGGGTTTTGCGTTGCATTTCCAAGGGGACTTTGTGCATCGGCTGCGGTGTGGGTTGGGCTGCCCGGTGCCAGCGGGGCCGTGCCGGTGCCAGCGGCGCTGCCTGCCTGCCTGCCAGCGGCGTCCCGAGCCTGCGCGCCGGCCCGGCCCGCTCCCGCCCGCGGGGTGAGCTAACCTGGACATGCTCATTAGCCTGTGAATTCATTTTTTGGGACGTTCCCACCATGCCGCGTTTTCCGCCTTATCCTCGAGTGCCAGAGATGAGCTTTGGGTTACCAAAGGGCAGGATCCTGCCTTGCCCTCGGCCGCCCCTCTCCCGTCCATCACTCTCGACGCCTCCCCAGTCATGCTGTTAATGCAAAGCAGCCTCCGCCTCAGAGGGGCTGGGGGAAGGGGCTGCTGCTTTGAAAAGCGATCTGGCCACACGCCGGCGGACCCCCAGCCCCCCTGCCCAGGCTCCTCTTCAATGGCCTGAAAGAGCCAGCGGCGCTTGCACGGGATGCCTGAGGAGCCGCGTGATGCTCTCGCACCACGGCGGTGTCTTGCTGGCTAGAGCTGACCCTGGCCCAGCGTCGGTTCCGGGGCAGCGCGATGGGACCGAGCGGGCCCAGCAGCACCCACCACAGCCTGGTGCTGCGGCCGGGGGATGCCGGACCCCAGACCTGCGCGTGCCCGCGGGGCGCAGGTGGCCAGGGACAAGCAACAGGGACGCTGGAGGCGTTTGTGGGCGGTGGGAGTCGTCCGCAGCGCCAGCCGCCTTCTGCAGGTCGCTCTGTTCGATAAGGAGCAGGTTTGCCGGTGCATGGGGACGGGCGGACCCGAGCACAGAGGTGATAAGGGCAGATACCGGCCGCGGCTGCCGCCCCGCGCTCCGTATTGATTTGGGTTTCGTGGCTGTTTGTGGCACGCTGACCTTGCTCTGTTCGAGGAGGGAGTCAGGACGGAGGGGAGGACGTTGTGTTACCGAGTCCCGTGGTGCTCAGACAGGCGGCCGTGGGACGTCGCCGCTCGTTGTGCGCCTTGGAAGATGCCTGTGACTAATCACTTGAAACACAAATCAGAGCTGCTGGAAGCGCCCGTCCTGCAAGAGAAAACCCCGGGGAACAGGAGCGCAGAAGCAAGACCCTTCCCCCACCACCCAGGGACTCCACCAATCTTCACCTTCCACAGTCAAACGCTTTGTAGCCCCTTCCTGATGGATCCGGAGCCCCGGCTCTTGGTCTCCTGGCAGCAGAGGACAGTGGATTCTGCCCCAGTGCACTGTTCTCCTTCGAGCGCTAATCCAGAGACAAAGGAGAAACTCGGGAGCTGCTGGTCGATGTTCTCCCCTTGAAGCTTCTCATCAGTACGAGGAGAAGTGGCCAGAAAGCAAAGCGCAGATCACGCTGCGGTAAATGGGAGTTTCTGAAGAGCTGAGTGCTGGTTTCTGGCAGCAGGGAGCTGCCGGTGGGTGCTGGAGGAGCGGTGCTGTGCTGACGGCCCCGGCTGGCGCAGCTCCGGGCAGGGCTGACCACAAGGGTCTGGTGCAGGAGGAGACGCTGTGCCAGCCTTCAGCAGCCAGTGGGTCCAGGACGAGCTGCTCTGCAGGAGCAGAGGAGGGGGAAGAGATGACCAGATGATCCTCGAGATCCCTTCCAACACACTATTCTGATTGTGTTTGTCTGGCTCAGTCGGCCAGAGGTGATACCGGGTGTTAGTTCTACACAGACGGGCACGCTCAGGTGCTGAGGATGTTTGTAATTAGCTGCTCTTTTGCCAGTTGCCGCGCTGGGGGCTGCGTGTGCCCCACGGCAGAGCTGTGGCTTTGCCCTTGCCCCCGTGGCTGGCGTACGGAGGCTGCGCGCTGCGTGTCCTTGAGGGGGGACAGCCCTCGAGCTGCAGGTCAGCTGAAGTTTGAACATTTCCAGGCCGTTTCTGCTGGGATTTTCCAGCCCCAGCTCTGATGCAGGTCAGGAGACCTTTGGTCATGCCCCTGTGGCACCATCGGCTCTTGTGCTCAGCCTGTCGAAGCTGCCACGCCACCAGCCCGGAGGTGCCAAGGAGCTCCAGCCTGGAGAGCAGCGTCCTCAGCGGCGCTCAGGACCCGGAGCTGTGCGCGCCAGCCCGTGCTGCTCGTTCCCGGGATGATGCTCCGGCTGCATCCACCCCACGCTGTCACAGGGAGCTCCGGCGCCAGCCAAGCTGCAACAGCCTGAACCCTTCCTCGGGCTGTGAAACTTGAAGAGGTGGTTTGAAACTCGGGCGTCTGCACCAAGCCCAGGACCGGAGGAACCCCTTGTGCACCAGCACAGAAGGTGGAGGGCAGCACTTGAGCCGCGTCTGCTCGGCTGGTGGCCGGGGGAGACAAGATCATGTAGCAGCGGGATGGAGAGAAAGGATCTTTGTGCTGCTCACACAAATGTCGCATCGGGGAGCAGCTGCGGCTCTGCCTGCCCGGGGTCGCCGTGGACGGGATCACCGCGGCCGGCACCTGTTTTGCTGGAGCTCCCCTGGGCTGACCTTTCCCAGCGCCGCTGCTCTCGCAGCCCCTTCGCTGTCCTGCCCCAGCCCCCTCACCCCTCCGGCCTTTCTGCCCCTGCCCCAAGAGCGCTCTAGCTGGGGCGAGGGTTCTGGTGGCTTGGGGACCCCGGCCCGCTTCGCTGGCTGCCCGCTCGTGGTGGTGGGGATCCTGGGACCCCTGCGCAGCAGCAGAGCCAGGCGGGGATTTGGGATGCTCCTGGGAGAGGCTGGATCCTGCCCAAGCAGCTGGTGCTGCCTGAGGTGTCTCAAGTTGCCCATTTCTCCCCCATTTCAAAGCTCCTGCTTTGGGCTGAGCAGTGCCAAGAGCCCAAGGGGTGTGGGGGTGGGTTTGGACTCCCCCTCCACCCTGAGCAGGTCCTGCCATGGGGGTGAAGCGCTTGGTGCTGCTTGGGGTGCTCGCAGCCTCTGCCTCTGCCTCCCCTCTGCTCTGCCGCCGCTGCCGGCTCCTCTCCCGGGCTCGCCGGGGCTCGCCAGGGCAGCAGGTCCTCGGTGCCGGTGCTGGAGCATCCCAGCAGCGCATGTTGCCTCATTAACACTGAGCCGCGGCAGCAGCAGCAGCAGCAGCAGCAGCAGCAGCAGCAGCAGCATGATTTCCTTTGGTCTCTATTTCTTTTCTCCTTCTTTTTTTTTTTCCTCTCTTCCTCTTCTCTCTCCTAACTCCTCCAGTTCTGCCCAAAGCAAAAATCGAAGTGGAATCCTACTCAGCCCACCCCGGCGATCTCCTCCAGCTGCGCTGCCGGCTGAGGGATGACGTCCAGAGCATCAACTGGGTGCGCGACGGCGTCCAGCTGGCCGACAACAACCGGACACGTATTACTGGGGAGGAGGTAGAGGTCAGGGACGCGGTGCCCGAGGACTCGGGGCTCTATGCCTGCATGACCAACAGCCCCTCGGGAAGCGAGACCACCTACTTCTCCGTGAATGTCTCAGGTTCGTAGTGGCCCCGGGCACGCAGGGAAGGGGCAGCCCCGGGGCCGGGCTGCGGAGCCAGGAGCAGGCTGCCTCTGCACGCCGTTGCATGCTCGCCGGCCACGCGCGGTGAGTTCGGGGCGGACCCTCCGATCCGGGGGTGCCCAGAGGTGCGGTGGCTCCCCGCGGGCTGCGCTGCAGGGAGAGGCAGCTGGAGGTTGCCCCCTGTGTGTCCGTGTGGGGTTGGGGGGCTGCCCGCTGGAGTGGGCTTGTGTCAGGCGCGAGCGTCGGCACTGATGGGGTGTGAGGCTGAACGAGATGGAGCGCTCGGGGTCAAGAGGTGTCTGCTGAAGCTTGGGGCGTTTCTGTGCCCGCGGCATCTTGGCTGCCGCCCCCGAGGGGTCGGTGGCGTCGGGCTTGGGGTGAGGAGCCGGGCTAGAACACACGGCGTGGAGCTCTGGAATCACCTCGGGGGGTCTGTTGCTCTGTGATGTGCTGGGGCTGCGAGCAGCGGGAGGGCAGGTAGCCAGCCCTGGCTGTGCTGCTCAGCATGCTCAGCGGTCACCCGGGATGCCCACGCCCCGCACCGTGCGTCAGCGCTGCCCGGCCCTGGCCACGCCACCGGCCACAGCCCACGATGCTCCGGTCCCCAGCTGGCCCCGCTCAGGAAGGATCCACGCACGGGTGTTCAGCTGGGACGTCTCTTCTCTTGCAGACGCGCTCCCCTCCGCGGAGGATGACGACGATGAAGACGATTCCTCTTCGGAGGAGAAGGAGGCGGATAACACCAAGCCGAACCGTACGTGCGGGATGGGTTTGCCCCTGGTGCTGCCCCTGGCCTTTGGAGGGGGCGAGGAGAAGCTGGGCTGAGGTTTAAACATCATCCCGGCGTGGGCAGGGGCTCCCGGGTGACTCGAGGGAGCAGGTTGGGGTGCTCCTGAGCGAAGCTGCCTGGTCAGAGCATGGAGCGGTGCCAGGGTGGGTACATCGGGGTGGCTGCTGCACCCACGTGTGCTGAGCACTCACCTCGCAGAGCAAGGGCCGTGCAGGGCTGGTGCGTGTCCAGGAGCTGCCCTCCTTGCCTGAGCCAGGCTCAGCTGCCTCTCTGCGGCTTCCTGGAGCATCCTCAGGGTTGAACCAGGAGCAAAGTGCTGGAGTTCCCCGCGGCTGATGCCCTGGTGGATTCGGCCGGTGGGTTTGTCGGTGCTGAGCCGCCCCTGCTCTGCTCCCCAGAGGCCATCGCTCCCTACTGGACCTATCCCGAGAAGATGGAGAAGAAGCTCCACGCCGTCCCCGCCGCCAAAACGGTGAAATTCAAGTGCCCGTCGAGCGGGACGCCCAACCCCACGCTGCGCTGGCTGAAGAACGGCAAAGAGTTCAAACCCGACCACCGCATCGGGGGCTACAAGGTACCGGGGCCGGGGAGGCAGCCGCTGGCCCTGCCTGCGCGGGGGCTGCCCTGGGGCTCAATCCGGCCGGGTGCGGGTGCTGGAGGGTTGGTGCTGGGGGAGGGGGGTCTGGGAAGGGGTCTCTGCAGCTTAAGAGGCGCCGAGCCCCCTGCCCAGCCCGCGCGGGGGCAGATGGGCCCCTGCGGCATTCCTGCTGCGAAGGAGCCTTCAGCGGTGACCTGCTTCTGGGTCATGTTTGCACCAGCTCCGCCAGCCCTGGGGGAGGGTCGGCGGGTGAGGCCAGGCTGCCAGCACCTAATCCCCGGCCGAGGAGACGGGCTCTGGGCGCAGGGGGCTCCCGGGGGATGGTGGAGACCCTCCGTGTGTCCGCAGCGTTGGCAGGAGCTGTGCCAGCGCCCTTGGGGAGGGTGCCCTGGAGCCGTGTGCGGGGGACTCCTCTTGGTGGGTGCCTCCCTTGGGTGGGATCCCGAGCCGGGCTGGCTGGGCGCTGCGGGGCCGTGGGTTTGGCGCTCGCTCTGCACCGAGTCGCGCACCACATCGTGTGAACAGGATCCACCCGGGTCCGTGCCGTGGCTCCGGGGACGTGTGGCAGGAATGTGGCTGCGTCACGGCTCCCAGCTCCGGGTGCCGTGTCCCGGGGAAGGATGTGCAGGCAGGAGAGGGGCTGCTGGCACCGCCACGACTCCCTGGACGGTGGCAGCCTGGTGCCCTGGATAGCTAATGGGGCTGAAAGGCAGAGCTGTGGAAATAACCAGTTCCCAACTGGGAGGGAGGAATGCAGTCGCCCCGGCAGGGAGCGGGGCTTGGGGAGCTCCTGCCAACGGGAGCTGCAGCCAGAGCTGGCGGTGGTGTAGGAAACCATCCCTGCGTCCCGTGGCCAGAGGGTCCTGGGGAGCACTCGGAGCCCAGCTGAGCCACTGGGACCCACCCCTGAGGAAACTCCACCCACAGAGCTGAGTGTCTCCCTCCTTAACAGATCGCTTTTGAGCATTGGGGACAGACTTTGGAGCAGGGCCTGTGGGGACAGGACAAGGGGGGATGGGTTGGAACTGACAGAGGGCGATTGAGAGTGGAGAGAAGGGAGAACTTGTTGGTGCTGAGCGTGGGGAGAGCCTGGCCCAGGTTGCCCCATCCGAGAGGTGGTGGCTGCCCCATCCCTGTCCCCATTGCAGGGGAGGTTGTTGGGGGCTCTGAGCAACCTGCTCTGGTTGCAGATGTTCCTGCTCTCTGCAGGGGGGTTGCACCAGGTCCCACCCAAAGTCCCTTCCCACCCAGAGCAGTCCCGATGATTCCGTGAGGTGTCGCGGGTGCACAGCGGTGCCCGTGGGGAGCGGTGTGGGTCTGAGCCCCAGGACCAGCCGGGGAAGCGGCTCTTCCCGGGCTGTGGCAGCGGGGGAACAATGCGGGTCTGTTCCCTGCACACGCTGGGGCCGCCGCAGAGGGTGTCCCTGCGCTGCCGGGCCAGCCCATCGCGCTCGGCTCACAACATCTGCTTCTCGGCGCAGTTGGCTCCGTGGCGAGGCTGTCCTGGGACAGCTGGGAGCAATTACGGCCCCGCTGTAGGAAAGGGGAAAGGTGACCTCAGAGGGAGATTTATGTCCTGCCCGTACGGCAGGGGGTGGGGGGCCGAGCCAGCTCTGACGTGAGCGGCAGCGAGGGCTCGCCTGCTCCGGCTTCGCACGGAACGGGCTCTGTCGTCATCCCCCTGCCCCCCCCAGGTCCGCTACGCCACTTGGAGCATCATCATGGACTCGGTGGTGCCGTCCGATAAGGGCAACTACACGTGCATCGTGGAGAACAAATACGGGAGCATCAACCACACCTACCAGCTGGATGTCGTGGGTGAGGAGCGCGGGGCTGGGAGGGTTCACCCCGATCCCAAACAGGGACAATTTGCTGCTCCAGGGCTGGGGAGAGCTCACGGGGACGGTCCCGCGGCCGCCCGCCCCGGCAGGCACCTCCGCGGCGCAGCGAGCCCCGAGAGCGGCCGAGGCGGAAGGTTCACCTCAACCCATTTCTGGGGATTTTTTAATTGTGGTGGAAATAATTTCGTAGACCAGACAGAAACTTTTTCTAATCGCCTTATTAGCCATAATTCCCAGCTGGGAAGGCTGGTCTGAGCAGTTCCACATGTGGAGCTGCTCTAAATGCCAGTAAATGAACCATTAAAAATGTGATTTAATTTGATTACACTGAGCAAACTGAAGGGAACAGTCAGCGAGGTGAACAAAGGGGTTTGTTAATGCTGACTCACCACAGTGGCAGCCGCTTTGTTAACAGCCGGGGCCCTCGTTAGGTTTGTTTGACCTCTGACCCCCCCGATAGGTACTGACCTCCCCGTCCCCGCGCCGGGGTTTCACCTGGCCCCAGCCCCTCCTGGCTGCGGAGGGTCCCCGGGGAAGGGGACGCTGCCGGGTGCATCAGTGCCCGCCCCAGCCGAGGGTCCTTGTGCATGGGAGGGCTGCAAGGGGCACCTCACGGGCGCCCTGAACCCCGTGCTGAGGTGCCCCGTGTCCCACAGAGCGGTCCCCGCACCGGCCCATCCTGCAGGCAGGGCTACCTGCCAACAAGACGGTGGCCCTGGGCAGCAACGTGGAGTTTGTCTGCAAGGTCTACAGCGACCCCCAGCCCCACATCCAGTGGCTGAAGCACATCGAGGTGAACGGCAGCAAGATCGGCCCCGACAACCTGCCCTACGTGCAGATCCTGAAGGTAAAGCCGCACGCCGGGCTGCCCCAGCCCCTGTCCCCCAAGGCTCGCCCGGCCCGCGGGATGGAGAGGAGCCTCCTGGGGCTGGGGACCACCCGCTGGGGACCACCGGCTGGTGGCCGAGTGGCCTCGAGGCAGCTGGAGCCCCGGAACTGTGCCAGAGGAGGTGGGCAGGGAGGGCTGCCCGGCTCCTTGGCTGCGTACGGCCAGAGCAAGCCCTTTGAAACCCCAAAGGCACCCGCCGTGGGGCTGGGTGGGCCATCCTGCCGCTGGAAACGGGGTCCTGAGCTCCTGGTCCCTCCCAGCCGGGCTCTGCGCGCCTGCCCGCAGTGAGCAAACCGGCCGCGATGCCAACCCCAGGGGCGCTCAGCCGACCCCAGGCGCGCCCCTGGCCCCGGGGTGCTGGCGGGAGCAGGATTACGGCCCCGTGACCGTCTGCCCCTTGCATCCCGTGGACCCCCGTGCGCAGCCCCATCCCTCCTGCCCGACAGCGAGTACCGGGGCGGGGGGAGCAGCCCCCGCGGCGGCAGAGCCGGTGCCGACGGCGCGGGTGCCGCCGGGGCCGGGCGCGTCGAATGTGACTCCTTGTTGTTGGTCTGTTCCAGCACTCGGGGATTAATAGCTCTGATGCGGAGGTGCTGACCCTGTATAATGTGACAGAGGCGGAGAGCGGGGAGTATGTTTGTAAGGTTTCCAATTATATTGGCGAGGCCAACCAGTCTGCGTGGCTCACTGTCACCAGACCTCTGGCGAAAGGTAATCGGAAGAACGCCCGGCGGGGTGTTTCCTCGAACCGTCACTCCCCGGCGGTGGAAAACAAAACTCTGGGCTCTCTTGTTTCTGCTGTGTTTCTGGTGCCACAAGCCATGGAAAAATACTCGGCGGGGCCGGCTAGGTTTTGTGCTCCGTGTACGTCCGCGTCCCCGTGTTCCTCCTGTGTGCTCCCCACCTCGTCTCGCAGGCGCCGGCGCTGCCCAGCGGGTCTGGCGCCGCCAACACCAGCCAAGCCGGCACCTTCGTGCCCAGCCCGGGCACCCGCCTGCACCCACCCTCCCGTCTCCGTCCTCCTGCCTCCCCGTGTGGTACCCGTCAGCCGGCCGGCTCTGCCTGAGCTCTATTTCTCCATGTAGCCCATTGCCAGCATGTTTCGATGGGCAGGATGCTCCGTTTGGTGAAGGGTTTTTAACCAGCGTCTCCTTAGGGCCGCCGGGATGAGTGGTCATCCCGAGGGTGTCTCTAGCAGGTCTGCCGTGGTCTCTGTCTGCTCCCCGGGGGTCTGGCAAATGAGACTGGGCTCTCCCTCCTCTCTGGCCTCCTTCCCAGAAGATCTCATGTCGTTTGCTTCTCCGTTTTTTGCTTCCATTTTCCCTTCCAGACGGCTGGCGTTAACACGACAGACAAAGAAATGGAAGTGCTTCACTTAAGGAATGTCTCATTTGAGGATGCTGGGGAGTATACATGTTTGGCGGGTAATTCTATTGGGATCTCCCATCACTCTGCATGGTTGACAGTTCTCGAAGGTATATACTCCTCTTCCTCTCCCTTTCCTCCCTCCTTTCCAATGTATGCATCGTGGTCCGGGAGAGAGTCCCCCGGCCCCTGCCCACCCAGGGCTGCTCTCCAGCTGGAATGGGACGGGGCACTAGTCCCCCTGCCCCGTGCCCACCCTCACCCCGAATGGGGTCTGCCCCCGCTCTCTCCCTGGCCCGGGCGATGCATACCCAGGGGAACTTAACCAGGGGCTGCTCCGCTGGGGCAGGACGGTCCCGTGTCCCAGGGCACGGCCGGCGCTGCCCGCGCAGCGGGGCTCAGGGGTGCCGGCGGCGCTGCCCACCCTCCTGCCGGGGAGCTGGCCCTGCCTTGTGGCACAGGACCCGTGCTGGGGCTGTGTGTTGCTTCTGCTGCCCCGGTCCCCATTGATGCTGCTCCTCTGGCATCAATGGTGCACGGACCGAAGCCTGATAACAGCGCCGGGAAAGTTTTTGCGATGCTGTGTGGTTGTCGCTTTCTAGCCAAAAACTTTCCCCGTTATCAGCCGCTGCTTTGTCAGCCGGGCGCGCTCAGCGCTGGGACGCAAATCTCCGACTCCCTTTTACGCCTCTCTCTGAGGCTCTGCTCTCTGGGGGGGGTCAGGTTGGGGGGTGCAATGGCAGCGCCCGCCCGGCTGGATTCACCACGATCTGCGGCCGCACCGGACCGCGCCGCGTGGCTGCAGCTGCTTTGAGCTCTTCACGGCGCTGACGCCACCACAGCGGGGTCTGCCCCACAGCGCGGGGGGACGGGACCCTGCTCCGCGCCAGCCCGGGCGGCCCTCGGCAGGTCGCTGCTGCTGGAGGTGCTTCTGGCTGCTCCACCCCGAGCTCTGCCCAGCCGTTATCAGCAGCGCTTGGACTCCCGCAGCCCTGGGCTCTGCTGCACCATCCACCATCCCTCTCCGTCCCACCACGCTCAGGGGAACACCCGGACCCTGAGGGACCTGCAGCTCTGAGCGCGGGCGGAGCGTGGCCGCTGGCGAGGGGACCTGTCCCGGGGGGTGCCCACGATACCCCATCCCTGCGGGGGTGATGCTGGAGAGCAACCCCAGCTCCAGGGGAGCTCCGTTGCCTTGGCACAGCCGTGGCCGAGGGACGCAGGCACTGTCCCCCCGCTTCACGCCTTTCTCAGTTGACCCTGTCCCAGCCCAGGGTCCCATCCTGCCCTAGGCATGAGCCTGTGGTGCAGCGGGGGCATCGCACAGCCGCAGGGGTGAGGAGCCCATGGGCACACCCATTCCTTTCTCCCCGGGGTGCGTGGGTGGGCATGTCCCCAAGCCCCCGCCACACGCTGCACGGCGACCGCCGGCGTCTCCCCAGTAACCACGATGAGGAGCCGGGGGTTCTCCCTCGGCACCGCTCCGCTCCTCGGCCCCGCGCAGGCTGGTGGGTGCTAACGCCCTGTTCACGACGACCTAGCTATTGAAGACACCCCGGCCATGATGACGTCCCCCATCTACCTGGAGATCATCATTTACTGCACCGGGGCCTTCCTCATCTGCTGCATGGTGGTGACCGTCATCATCTGCAAGATGAAGAGCACCACCAAGAAGACGGACTTCAACAGCCAGCTGGCTGTGCACAAGCTGGCCAAGAGCATCCCCCTGCGCAGACAGGTAACAGAAAGTAGAGAGGGGGTTTGTTTGCACCTACTGCCCTTCCTGGGGGAGCTTCTGGGTGAGGATGGGTGGGGGCAGACCCAGGACCGTCTCACCCTGCTGCTCGTGCCGGGCCGGGGGCTGTGCCGCAGCCCGGGCAGCGCAGCGAGCGGGGGGGGCTGCGCGGCCCCTCCTCATTCCCGGCTCAATGGGGGCGATGAGGAGGAGCAGGAGGACTTGCAGCAGTTTAGTGTTGGAGCAGAAGAGCGTGTTTTACCCGTTGGAGGACTCTCAAGCTGGGTATCTTGTGGGATCAGCGTGCCAGACACGAATCACAAATTGCTTAGTCCAGGTCCGAGGTGGAAGCGGTGGGCTGGGGGGCTGCGGGCAGGGCTGGGGCGTGAAGGTTCCCAGTCAGGATCTCCCACCCGTTGGGTTCAGCGGGTGCTGCGCCAAGGTAACCCACGGTCCCCGCTGCAGGTGTCGGCCGACTCCAGCTCCTCCATGAACTCGGGCGTGATGCTGGTGCGGCCCTCGCGGCTCTCCTCCAGCGGCACCCCCATGCTGGCCGGCGTCTCCGAGTACGAGCTCCCCGAGGACCCGCGCTGGGAGCTGCCCCGGGACAGGTGAGGTCCCGTCCCCGCTGTGCGCTGGGGACGCGCCGCACTGCCGGAGCCGCCAGCATGGGAGCTGGGTGAGGGCGGTGGCGCCGCCGGTGCCGGTGCCCAACCACGTCAGGGTCTCTCGTCCCACCAGGCTGATCCTGGGCAAACCCCTGGGGGAAGGCTGCTTCGGGCAGGTGGTGCTGGCAGAAGCCATCGGCCTCGACAAGGACAAGCCGAACCGCGTCACCAAAGTGGCCGTGAAGATGCTCAAGTGTAAGTGGTGGCAAGAGGGGGGTTCCCCGGCACGGCGCTGGGCGCGCGCAGCTGGGCCCCCCCTGACCGCCGCCTTCTCCGCCGCTTTAGCCGACGCCACCGAGAAGGACTTGTCTGACCTCATCTCCGAGATGGAGATGATGAAGATGATCGGCAAGCACAAGAACATCATCAACCTGCTGGGAGCCTGCACGCAGGACGGTGAGACGGCGGCTCCTCGGCCACCCCTCCGGCCGCGGCCCCGCGCCGGGACGGGTCTGGCTGCGCCCCTGGGATCAGGAGCCCCCCGCTCCACGGTCCAGCCGCTCACCCCGCCGTCCCCGCAGGACCCCTCTACGTCATCGTGGAGTACGCGAGCAAGGGCAACCTGCGGGAGTACCTGCAGGCCCGGCGGCCGCCCGGCATGGAGTACTGCTACAACCCCGCCCGCGTCCCCGAGGAGCAGCTCTCCTTCAAGGACCTGGTGTCCTGCGCCTACCAGGTGGCCCGGGGCATGGAGTACCTGGCCTCCAAGAAGGTGAGGAGCTGCGCGGTGGGGCGCGGAGCCCACGGCTGGGCTTGGGATTTGGGGGATGCAGCCGTTCCGTGAGGAACCCTCCGGGGGCTTCGGAGCCCACCTGACGCCCCCGCGCTCGGTCAGTGCATCCACAGGGACCTGGCGGCCAGGAACGTCCTGGTGACCGAGGACAACGTGATGAAGATCGCTGACTTCGGTCTGGCCCGCGACATCCACCACATCGATTACTACAAAAAGACCACAAACGTGAGCGGCGGGCGAGGGGCGTGCAGGGCTCCCCACCCCCCCGCCAGGATCTCCCTGCTCCCTGGGGCACGGAGATGATCTGGGGCTTCCTTGTGTGCCAGGGTCGCTTGCCGGTGAAGTGGATGGCCCCCGAGGCTCTGTTTGACCGCATCTACACCCACCAGAGCGACGTGTGAGTAGCGGCCGCGGGGCGCGCGCTCCCTGCCCGGCTTTGCCAGCCGTGGTCTGGGTGGTGGGAGCTCCTCGCTGTCCCCAGAGCCCTGAGCTGGGGGTGTCGGCTCCACGGAGCCGCTGTCCCAGCCTCGGCGCTGTGCTTGCCCCGGGCAGGTGGTCCTTCGGCGTGCTGCTCTGGGAGATCTTCACGCTGGGCGGTTCGCCCTACCCCGGCGTGCCGGTCGAGGAGCTCTTCAAGCTGCTGAAGGAAGGTCACAGGATGGACAAGCCCAGCAACTGCACCAACGAGCTGTGAGTCCGGGGAAGAGGGGGACGCTGGCTCCCCAGTGCCCCCTGCCCGGCTGGGGACCGGAGCCCGAGCTGCGGGGTCGGGAGCCTCTGGGTGCGACCGGAGCGCAGGCAGGGGCAGGGGGGCCAGGCTGATGTTCTGAGTCACTTTGTCAGCCCTGCAATCACGTCAGCTCAAGCTGTTTGCAATAAGCAGCCTCTCCCTTCATTGCTCCTTGGCGGGAGTGAGTCCCGGGATGAGCCCAGAGCAGGGTCTGGCTTCAGCTCCCCAAACCCGCAGCTGGGGAGTTCCCTTCCCTGCGCACCAGGGCTTAGCCCTAAATCCCCGGAGCAGCGTCTCTGCCGCCCGTGGGTCCCAGCCCCAGTGACTCCAGCCACCCCTGGGTGCTGCTCTGCTCCCGTGGGCGGGGGGTCCCTGTCCCCAGCGCTCGCTGCAGGCTCAGCTCCCACCCGCTGCCGCCCTCCCAGGTACATGATGATGCGGGATTGCTGGCACGCCGTCCCCTCCCAGAGACCCACCTTCAAGCAGCTGGTGGAGGATCTGGACAGGATCGTGGCCATGACCTCCAACCAGGTAGGAGCGGCGGCGGCGGCACCCTCGAGGCCCCGCCTGCACCCGCCTTGCCTGGGGTTGGTGCTCCCCAGGGGATCCCCGGTCTCCTCCTGAGCCTGTCCTTGGGGTTCGTCCCTCCCAGGAGTACCTGGACCTCTCCATGCCGCTGGATCAGTATTCTCCCGGCTTCCCGGACACCCGCAGCTCCACCTGCTCCTCGGGGGAGGACTCTGTTTTCTCTCACGACCCTCTTCCAGACGAGCCGTGCCTTCCCAAGTTCCCCCCTCAGCACACCAACGGCGGACTGAAGCGACACTGAGGGTGGCGCTGCCGGCAGGGATGCCGTGCCGTACCCGCGGCTGCCGGACGCTGCCGGCGCGGCCCCGGTGGCGCTGAGCCGTTGCCGGAAGGGTTCAGAGACACAACCGTAGCATCTCACGTAACCAAAACCCCCCGCCTCCCGCGCCAGCTTCTCCTGCCGCCTTAGTCCTGAGCTCTCCGCAGCCCGAATGTTTCGCCCTGGTGGGGTTTTTTTGGTGTTTCCTTTATTATTTTTTTTATTATTATTATTTTTATTTTATTTCAAAAACCTCTTTTCCACGAAGCCTGCGCTTGAATATTTCCGCTTGGTGATGCCGAAATCCTCTCCAGCGGGCAGCGCCCTGCCAGGGAGCCGGCCGCCCGTCCCGGGATGCCGCGTC
>WEIS01086524.1:40269-52456 GCA_013389965.1 Todus mexicanus
CCAGCCGCGGTGCGATGCCCGCCAGTGCCTTACCGGCGCCCGGGGACCGTCCTCGCCCGGGGCACCGTCCCGCCCGGCTCTGCCCGGTCTCTGTCCGCGGAGCTGGGGCCGGTTTGCTGTGCCGGGGAGGTCGGTGGGCAGCCCCTCGCCGGGGCAGGGGCCACGCGTGCCCCTCTCCTTCCCTCCCTCCCTCCCTNAAACCTCTTTTCCACGAAGCCTGCGCTTGAATATTTCCGCTTGGTGATGCCGAAATCCTCTCCAGCGGGCAGCGCCCTGCCAGGGAGCCGGCCGCCCGTCCCAGGATGCCGCGTCCCGGCAGGGCGCCGAGAGCCGGGCTCGTCCGCGACTTGGAGAACTCGCTGAGCCGAGGCCGGTGCCGCGTTCCTGCGGCCGGGGAGCACCGGGAGCCTCGCTGGCACAGGCGGCACCGGTGCCCGAGGTGCTCTGGGGATGGTGCCAGCGCCACCCAGACCCCTGGTACCTTGGGAGTGGGAGACGCAGCGTCCGCATCGCTCAGCACCGATCCCGGAGGCGGCCGAACACCCCAGTGCTGAGAACCAGAGTCCCGTGTACATAACGAAAAAAATATGTATAAATATGAATATATATTTACATGTCTTTTTAAAAGGGTTGTTACCAGAGATATGCCGGTTGGGTAGTACGGTACTAGTGGCTGGTAGACATCAGTTGCTATAAAAAAAAAAAAAAAGGAGAGAAAAAGAAAAAAAAAGTTCATATATTTTGCTACTTCTGCTGTTTTTATTTTTTTAAATTATGTTCTAAACCTATTTTTCAGTTTAGGTCCCTCGATAAGAATTGCTGCTGCTGCTGCTGCTTCAGTTTTATATGGGGTTGTATTAAACAGTAATAATAACGTGTCGATGCCTTTCGGGAAGACGTTGTCGTGACGTTGCCTGGCCTTTCCCCGGCCGCCGCCGCCCCACCGGGGCTCTGGCGGGGCTGGGGCCGGGCATCGCCCGCGGGCGCTGGGGCCGGCCAGGGGCTGGGAAGGTGCCCAGGGCTCCCGTGTGGCACCAACCTCTCCAGCCCGGCTCGGTGCCCNTCGCTGGCGTTGAGACTCCAGAACCAGGACGCTATTACTTGAAAAGTTTATTTTGCCTTTGTATGGAGAAATATTATTTGTTGTAAACTCTTCTGTAATTGAATCTGGAATTCTTGTAATTATTAAAGATTTTAACCGAGGCTTTGCCAGCCACAGCCCCATCCCTTGGAGGTGGGGGGGGATGCTCTGGGCTGGTGAGCGATGGGATCTGGGTGCTGAAGCTCATCCAAGCAGCATTTTGGGGAGCCAACGCCACCCGGGGACATCTTGTACCCCACGGCCGCCCCCTGAGCTGCTGGGGCACGTGGGGTCCAGGGTGGTGGCTCAGCTCGGGGGGTCGAGGGGCCGCCAGCCCCTTTGCCGAGCGCTTAAATGGTTAAGATGAAACGGCTGCAGCATCACCGGCCTCAGTGGCCCCTTTTAAAAGCATCTGCTTGTTGCTCTTTCCCTGCGTAAATTAAATCGATCAGCTGCGCTCTGCCCCCTCCCTCCCCGCTCCTAAATTAAGTCAAGCTTTTAATCAAGTGATTTATGTTGAATTCACAGTCCTGGATTAAACCCGCAGCCCTGGCAGGCGGCAGCGGGGGGAGCGGGGCTGGGGGTGCCCATAAATCACCGCTCTCCACGGGACCGACTTGGCGAAGGCGGCGGGGAGAGCTCGGCGCTCGGGTTTCCATCATCGGCGCTGCGGCTCTCGCCATCTCCTGCTCGTTTCCTGGGGTTACCAGGAGGGCGATTAAATATGAAAATCAGCAGAGCAACTGCGGCAGCGCCGCTGATGCGCCGCGGGGCTGGGGAAGGGACGGGCACACGCGGCCGGGTGCCCTCATCTCCTCAGGCACGGCCGGTCCCCCCGCAGAGCCCCGGGGATGCCGCGCTCCTTCCATCCAGCCAGAGCCCTGGAGATCTGCAGGGATGGAGCTGCCTGGACGCTGGAGCAGGGAGAGCTGGCTCCTCTCTTCACATGGGCAGCTCCAGGGGATGGAGAGACCCCAAAGCTGGCACCAGCACCCTGCCCTCACACACCAGCACCCTTCCCGTCGCTGCCGAGGGTGGCGGCCAGCCCAGGACAAGTCTGCAGGAGCTCATCGCCGATGTCCTGGCAAGCCCTGCACGGGGACCAACCCCATCCCCATCACCCAGTCCCAGCCCGAGGAGTGCTGAGGCCCCTCCTGGCACCGGGTCCTCCCCACTGCACTTGAATTCAGGAGGTGAGCGGGATGGAGCCCCTGGGGAAATGACCCCAGAACAACGGGGGATCTGGAGCCGCTGCCTCTGGGAGCCCCCTGCGCGGGCGGCCGGCGGCGTTGGGCGTCGGTGGCCACTGAGCGCTTGGCCCACGCCGGCGTGTTTGGCTCTCACGGTGTCCTTTGTCTCTCCCACTCCTCGCCCTCCTCTTTCTCTCCTTTTAAAGCCCTCCGGCTGTGCAGGACCGAGACAATTTCTTGGCCTGGGCCCAGGACCTGGCTGCTGGGCTCGGCGCTGAGCTGGGCTTTGTCCGCCTGCCAGCCCTGGCAGGAAACCTCCGCTGCAGTTCCACCTTGACGCGGGGTCCCACGGCTCCTGGAGCGCAGCTCGGTGGGTTCACGGTGAGAAACCCCCAGCCCGGAGCCCTCCCGCTGCGTCCCACCCAGCTGCAGGGTCAGCATCGCCCCGAGGCTGCGGGACATGGATCCGGCTCCTCTGGCCACCCAGAGCTGAGCGAAGAAGGAGCCAGATGTGCCCAACTGCAGCAGAGGCGACCTGTGACGGGGCTCGTGGCTCCCCAAACCCTCACTGCTCCTCGGAGCCCTGCTCTGCGCAAGCAGCAGCTGAGGGACCTGAGGGTGCTGAGCCTGGAGCAAAGGAGGCTCAGGGGAGACCTTCTGGCTCTGCACAACTCCCTGAAATTCATTCAGGAGCTTGGAGCCGGGGGGGTCAGGCTCTGCTGCCAAGGAACAAGCGCCAGGACAAGAGGAACCGGCCTCAAGTTGTGCCAGGGGAGGTTGAGGTTGGAGCTGAGGAACAATTTCAGCACAGGCAGGAGATGAGCATCCTCTCAGCACCCTCCAGCTTCCCGTGCTAGAGCCGGAGCTCCATCGGGTGCAGCCAGGGCGTGCTGGGGTGCAAGGACAGCCCGAGGTGGGACAGGACCATCCCTGGCAGACAATTCGGGACCCTTGCCACCTGCTCCCGGTAACGCTCCACGCGAGGTCCGGCTCCGCAGCCCTCGTCCTACGTTACTCGGAGCTGGTGCGAGCCTCCTCCGTCACAAACCTATCGCAGAGACAGCGAGCCAGCGAGGAATGCGGAGCTCCAGCACACAGCGCCGTAAATCTCAGCCTTTGTTGTGCTTGGGCCTCACTAAATCAGCGCTTTTCCCTCTGAATATTAATCTAGTCGAAAAGTGCTGACCGGTGCATCTTTCCCCAGCAGCTTTCTGGAGGAGAGGCTGACGCAAGGACTGGGGCTGGGCCGCGGCACTGGGGGGACGTTTCCAACCAGCATCCAGCAGAAACCCCCGTGTCCTGGGCGGCTCCGGTACCGGCACCGGCTCGGCGTCGCTGCCGGGAGGGCGGCACAGGCGGCGGGTGCCACGAAGCCTGGGTCTGAGCTGTGCGCAGCGAGAGCCGGGGGATGCCTGGGGGGAGGATAAACCGGCAGCGGAGCCGAAGGGAGGGCTCAAGGTGTTTGGCACCGGTGCGGCTGGAAAAGCTCTGGCCGCGCCAAAGCACACACGGCCTTGGAGCTCCGCAACGCTTCGTTTGCCCGACGTTGCAGAACAGAATCCAGTAATTTATGGGGCTCCGCTGGGTTCGTTTTCCCCGCTCGCTCGGGGGAGGTCGCGTAGCAAAAGCGCTGACTCTCCCTGTTCCGTGCCTGGGGGGCCAGCGGGTCCTGGCTGAGACCCAGCCGAGCCCCCCACGCTGCTCCCCTGGTTTGTGCAAAGGGGGGACGGTTCCCAAAGCAAAGCCCTGCTGCCCTGGCACCCCCCCGGCTCAGCCAGAAGCCCCAGGGGAGGCAGAGCCGCCCCCAGCCCCAGAGCTCCCTGTGCTGGGTGGGGCTGCAGGTGGGAACCTTTAAATCCAGAGCAGGAGAAGGGCTCTGCCCTGCAGCCTCCAGAGAGTCCCAGCCACACCCAGTAAGTGCTCCCCAGCTCTGGGGCTCTGCTCTTGTTGTTACTGTCGTTTTTCTGGCAAATGGTTCATTTTTTGTGTAACCAAGGCTGTGAAATGGGCCCAGAGGGGTCTTCTCCCCCAGCAGCCGCTGGCTCAGGGGTTCCTGTGGAGGAGCCGCTGTTGGCAGCTCCCGTTCCTGGCTGTCGGGAAGCTCAGTGTGTGCCCTGGTCTCTCGGGAGGGCTGTGGGCACCCTCGTTCCCCAAGTCAGGTGTTCCCAGAGAAATCTACGTTAGCGACTCTGCTCGCTGGAGGTCGGTTAGAAAGGCAGGAGGGTGTTGAATTCCCAGCTCCCGTCTCCCCCTGGCAGCCCTTCTCCAGGCAGCGTGGCCGGGGAGGAGAGGGCACAGCCTGAAGCTGCACCAGGGGAGGTTCAGGTTGGACATTCGGAAGCTCTTCCTCACAGAAAAGGGGATCAAACCCTGGGCTGGGCTGCCCAGGGAGGTGGTGGAGTCACCGTCCCTGGAGGTGTTTAAGGCCAGCCTGGATGCCACACTTAGTGGCAGGGTTTAGCTGAGTGGTGGGGGTAGGTCATAGGCTGGACTCGATGATCCAAGAGGGCTTTTCCAGCCTTAATTATTCTATGATTCTATCAAAAGGCCACGGGCAGCCTCCCATGAGGAGGAGAACGTTCCTCCCTGTGCCCAGGTGGGCTGGGACCTCCTCAGAGCCTTGGTTCTGGAGCAAAATCATCTCCACCTGTGCCCCACCGGTGCGTGGGGAGGTTGTTTCTGTTGGCTGGAGCGTGCCTGGACATGGTGTCGGGGTCTGAGCGTTGGAGCTCGGCCGCTGCTGCTGGCGGCGTGGAGCAGGAGAAACCTTTGCAGTGCGGCTGGTGCTGGAAACGCTTCGTGCTGCTGCTGCGCTGGCGACGGGCTGGGGCTGGGAACTGGGAGTTCCTCGGCGGCGATGGGCACCTTCAGACGGGCTCTGTCGGGGGGCATTTCTGGGTAACGCTCCCTCCAGGGGCTCCTCATCGCCCCTGAGGATACGGCTGCTCAACCCAACTTCACCTTCCCCAACACGGTATCTTTGCAGGCTCCATCTGAGGCCCGAGCTCTCCGCCTGCTGTTCGTTGTTCTTCACCATGAGCTCGGGCTCACCGCCCCCTTCCACACGCGGCTTTACACACTGCTCAGGGAGCTGGAGCTTGAGCCCAGCGCAGCCGTGGGCTGGAGGGGAGATACACAGTGACTCCAGCGACCTCAGGTACTGGGGAGCAGCAGGACCCCAGCGCAGCTCCCAGTAGGACCCGTCTCTTTAGGATCTGGGTGTTTTTCAGTCCCGGTGTCTCGGTGCAGAGCTGGCTGGTGCTGCGACCTGCCGGTGGCGAGCGGCGGCGGCCGGGGCTCGGTGCGGGGTGAGCAGGCAGCCCCCGCAGCAGCCCCCGCAGCAGCCCTGGCACTGCCCGGGCACCGGCTGCAGGGGGGCACCGGCCGAGGTTTATTTGTGTAGACTCAATGACCGCATCTTGTGCTGGGAACACACGTCCTGCGGTAGCAAGGATGTGAAGTATCGACTGCCAGCAAAGCGTGGGGGAACTAGGGAAAACCCATTGATGTTAATGGAGTTGTTTGCTGTAGCTGGTGGTGCGGGGCTGGGATTGAGCCCTCGCGTTGCGCCAGCTCGAGCCAAGCCTTCCATCCCTCCTGGAAGCGGCTCTCGGCAAAGCTCAGCTCGTGCTTTAGAACAGGGGGGCCGTTGCCTCACAAGCTCTTCCCCTTTCCTTGAATTCAGGAATTCCCCTGCGCTATTTCCACGCTTTAGCCCGAACACAGACACTATTCGTGTCCTTTTGCCTCTGCGCACGAACCTCAGCGCTCAGCACCAGCGAAACCTCACACTGAACGCTCGTACTCGGCTGTTTAGGGGGCGAAACGCTTCTGCTGATGAAGGAGGCGCTGCAGGTGGCAGCTCTGTGCGAATGCCGGCCCCTGCCAGGGCCAGAACAAGGACACGGGGCTCCTGTCCCAGAGCCAAGTAGCCAAAGGCTCCTCCAGCTCAGCACTGGCCACCGGCCGCGTCTGATCCACGCTCCACAGAGGCAGGAGTGACACTTGAGCAACGGGTTATTTTATTGAAATAACATTTGTTCCCACGTACCGACCACCAGTTAAACACAAACACTCGGCTCCCACTGGCCGTGCGAGGCCGGGGCGCGGGAGCTACGAGCGCAGCACCCGGGCAGCTGGTGCCAGCCTGGAGTCACACATTTACCGTGCTGGTGACACTCGGCTTTTACGGAGTCGGGTTGTTCTAAAAGCTGCCTGACCTCTAGGAGGGACATTTCGTCCTACTTAGCACCAAGTCTAACTTTAATTTTACAGTCAGTACAAATATACACGTTTAAAACCCATGATATGAATCGTTTCTGAACATTTACATAGGACAAGAGTTAAAAAAAATATCTACAGATGCTAAGGCCAGCTTCTCAGCGTCCTCCTCTAGAGGCTACCAAACAAGCAGTGGGCGAGGAACCCTCCTGTACCGCAGCTGGTCCGAGAGCGCTCGCTGATGTGTGGCCCTGAGCCTGACGAGGTTTAACCAAGTCTTACAACCTCATGTGACCCAGTGGGATCCTGAAAATGCCGGTCCCTGCTTCCAGCACCTGGCACCTGCTGCAGCTCCTCCCAACGGATGCGAACGCTCGCATCCTGCTCCTGTCCGGCAGGTCCTGAAGTGTTTCTCACAGCCCTGAGGAGAGCACTGGGCCTCCCTCGGCTGGGGTTATTCTCCTCGGTGCAGATGGAACACACGCGACAGCCGCGTGGGTCGCTCCGAGCACCAGTTATTGGCTAAGCCAGGATGACGAGGACCAAGAGCTTGAGGCTGCAGAGCTGCAGCTGCAGGAGGAGCTGCCAGCCCTGGCTATGGCCCTGCGGAGGACACCAAACAGCAGCACAGGCCTCGCTGGACTCGCAGCCCAGCGCGTTTGGTGCCTCCGAGACACTGAAAAGCTGCCATGTCTAAGGTTTAAGGGCACAAACACCTGAGCAGCGACAGCACAGACAGCGGCAGCATTACGAGCGTATGTACAGCACGAGTTCAGACGGTGGGGAAGGGGATCCAGCACAGACGAGGCGCTGCTGCCACCCGGGCAGCCTGGAACAGACGGAGGGGCCCCCGAGGGCAACCGACACCTTTGTCTCCTGGAGAATCACTCTTCCCTTCTGAGGAGGTGCAGAGATGAAGCTCTTCTCCCCCAGGGTTAGATGGTCCTCGCTGGCTTCAGGCTAGGCGCCGTTGGCCTTGCTGCCCTGAGACGCTTCCAGTTTAGTCTGCGTAAGACAGAAAGCCGCAGGTTTTAGGCAGTACCAATAAAAATGCATCTCAAAATTCACCACCTTTTTAGGTATCTTCCCATTTACAGCGGGGAGCTGCTCTGGAGAGTAACAGCTCGCTAAGGACAACATTCTTCCAAGTAAAGGAGCGTTCTGCTGTCGATGAACTTAAATTTCCACGGTTTGTCTGTCAGTTGTGTCAAGAACGATCTCCTTTGGGAAGGCCAAGAACTCTGAGCAGCTTACCTCTCGCGGGGGAGGCTTCACTGATGCTTCCGAGACCGATGGTTTCTCTGTTGGCTGAGATGCAAATTCTTCATTCTTAAAGGAAAAAAAAGCAGCTTTAACTCACAGAGCCCTCTCAGAAAGGAAAGCTCCAGCTACGCTCCGTGGAGCCCCTTCTCCTTCCCCAGGAAGGCTGTGCCCTGCAGTGCGCGCGTGAAAGCTCTGGGGGCATTTCCACCGTTCCCCCTACGCCATTTAACGGAGCTATTTGGAAAGATTTCGAGCAGTTGACACAACATTCTCCTTGAATTTCTGCTGCTGCTTTTATCAGCTTGGCCTAATCTAAGGAATTCACTTCAGCCTTGTGCTGGGAATGACACCCTCTGGCTTTCTTCCTCTAGAGTAGCTCTTTTCGTCCTGGATGACTCGGCCCAAGTTCACCAGAGAGCTGAAAACAAGTCACCTTCAACGAGCTTCTCTGAGCTAAAGGTGCCTGGGATGAAGTCCCTGGATTTAAGTGAACAAAGCCTGTGGTGGGTGCTCCTCTGCTGGGCGCCAGCGGTACTGAACAACCAGCTGTTTCCAGCAGCAGGACAAGCTCGCGGATCACAGCACCACACACACACACATTTTCCTACTGCAAGCTGCCGTTTTCTAACCTTTCTCCCCTGGAGGCTGGGGGCAGGATCCACCAGGGTCTCCTGGCCTTCAAGAACAGATGTCATCATCTCGGCGGTCTCGCCTATCTACGGGAGATCATATAGTGCAGCGCGGTTAGAACTTCAGCCCAACTTGGAGGTTCAAAGAACAAGATTCATGTCACGGTGCTTCATTTTTGTAACGGGTAATGGTTAAACTATTAACCTGAAAGCTTTATTCAAACCAACTCACTTTACTTTGTGGAACCGGAACAGTTTGTGGCTTTACATCTATTAAGTACAAGGCACGGGAAAGCAGGAGCAGAGAAGGTGGGACGTTCTCTTTCAGATGCAGATCCAGCCACTGCTGGGAGAAAGCAGCAGTTATTCCATGGCAGTACTTATTTATACAGCACCCTTCGTCCTTCGAGAGCTCAAAGCTACCCTGAGTTCAGCTAACGCAGTCTCGAGTTACCACAGTGAGAAGAAATAGTTGTGGAGAGTTAGGAGGAATATACGCAGAGTGGAGAGGAAGTTTCCAGCTCCTGGTGAGGTACCAACATCACTACAGCCAACAGCAGAAGCCAATTATCTACTGTGTACCTGAAACACAGCACCGGCAGGGGCACCCGGAACGTGTTGGGATGCTTGTAAAAGACGAGTGTCGGCCTCACTACAAGTCTTGGCTGCTTTAGAAGCTTAAACACATCCTGCTGCCCCTACCTCACCTTGCTTCTAGCTGGCCCTGATGCTACTTGGTTTCTAAGACATAATATAGATACTTGACTCCTTAAAGCTCCGCTCTGCAGGTGGAGATCCACCCAGAAACGCTGGCAGGAGCTGCCAGTGGAGCTGCCTGCTCGCTCTGACCACGGCAGGCTGCGCTGCCCCAGCAGAAACCCGAGCTGAGCGTACTCGCCTGTCGGAGCTGCTCCTTCAGCTGCTCCTCCGAGAGACCCAGCGATCGCATTCCTCTGGCTCTGCAGGCGCTCTGCAGCTCGGACACGCTCAGGCCATTGACTCCTTCCTTGGCAATCATCTGAAACGGAAAGGAGCGTTCCCATCTAGGCACAGGGTAAGCCAGAACCCTGCTGTGCTCCACGAGCTTGAGCCCAAAGCAATGCCTGGTTGGGTAAAAACATGTTAACCTAAAAGGGTGTTTGTTGTGAAGGGTGATGGCGCTCGCTCAAAGCAGCAAGGGGGCAGGAAGATAAACCCTCATCCTGCTTTTTTTTGTGGAATCTCTTGTGGGAAGAATCCAGCTCCCATTAGGACTAAACTTCCTCTGCAGACAGGGTGTGGGCAGCACCTCAGGTAAAGCAGGCGGTGATTCAGAGCCTGAGACCGCGCAAAGCGGCCGTTCCGCCCAAGCAGCGACACCTGCGCTGCCCTAAAACTTACTTCGTCGTCTGCCTTGATGGTTCGGAGCCGCAGCAGGAGCTGGAAGCGGAGCAGGTTGTTGGTGCCGATGGGCTGCAGCTCGAGCAGTTTGCAGAGAGCCACCAGCTGCGGCCGCTCCAAGTGCTCCAGGGTCAGCTCATCCTCAAAGAGCTTGGAGAAGCGCACGATCTCCTGGGTGCTGGGCCGGTGGCCGGAGTGACGGATCTAAACAGAGCAGAGGCGTCAGGACCAACGGCCAAACCCAAGCAGCCGGTGCAGGTGCCGCCGCTGCCGCCCCCAGCACAGCCCGTCCCACCTGGTGCACGTAGGAGGAGAATTGTTTCCCTTGTCCCGTGTCTGCTTTGTTCCGTTTGGCCATCTCGGCGATGGTCTCCTGCAGGAACTTCGCCAACTCCAGCTTCGCGTTTAATTTCTTCTTCTGCTTTTCTTCCTTCGTTTAGGAAATAAATCAGAATTAGGAATTTATTCCCCCCTGAAAATGGGAAGGGAGAGGAGTCAGGGGAAGAGACGAAACAAGGCGTCAGCGCGGGAGGCGAAGAGGACTTGGAGAGCGCAGGAGGCGGAATTGCTCCGCATGTCCCTGCTGAGCGCTGCTGACAGGACAATCCTCAAACTCTGCTGTCCTGAATCAGCTCGAGATGTCTGACCCAGACACGTGTGTGAGGCTGATGCTCATTTACAGCGGCACGCAGGGAAGAGCAGCTCCTCCCGCAGCCGTACAGGTGCCCTAACCCACCCTACCCCTCCAGAAAGGACACAAACCTTCTTTGACTCCGTCTCAAATGTCGAGGGCAGCATCTCAGGGAAGAGTTTCAAGAACACAGGTAACAGAAACTCCATGAAGGGGACAATGACGAACACCAGGAAGGGGACCAGCCGGAACAGATCTGCGCAAGTTCTCAGCAGCTGCAGAGGAGAACGCATCGGAAATTATTGTGCAACCAAACCAAACCCCACCAGAAAACGCATCCCCAAGTGTGGAAATCGAGTGGTTAAACTTCTCCCAACACACAAACCTCGTAACGCGTGATTTCAGCGAGGTGTTCTGGCGCTTACCCTTCGCCTCTCCCTCCTCGTGAGGACCTGGCCGTGCAGCAGCCTCCACACCATCCTGGCAGCCACCTTGGTGTCGATCCACAGCAAGTGGAACCCGTTGTAATAATGCTTCAGCTCGTCCGTGATCTTTTGCCGCAGGGATTTCCTCCCCGCGGGAGCGTCCGTGACTTGTTTGGTCGGCGCCGGAGCCGGTTGGGCGCCGCGGGTTCCAGGGCTCGGCGGGGGCGGAGGTTTGCCCCGGAGCTCCTGACACACGCAGGCGGACGTGTGAAACGTTCTGAGGAGGCGAGCGGGCGAGGGCGGCGGGCCGGCGCCCAGCCGCGCGCGGCTCTCGGAGCCTCTGGCCCGAGTCCGGTTTAAATGGAAATCCAGGAGTTGGACGAAAGCGACGGCCGGAGAGTTGGGGTGTGCGAGAAGGTGGGAGCCTCTGAAACTGGAGAGGTGTTTAACCGGTTAACAAGAGCACTGTGGTTAAGGGACCCAACGCTCAGACTCCTGTCCCCAGTGCCAAACTAATCCTGCAAAACTGATCTTGTGGAATTGATCTTGTGGCTGCGAGATCAATCCGGAAGGGATCCGGATCCCTTCGGCACCGGATTAAACTTTGAGAATCTGTCCTGCGCCAACGACCTTTCTGCCGGGGGAGAATAACCCCAAAGTGTTCAGAGCACCTCTAAGAAGCCCCTTCTACCAGCTGCCTTGGCTAAAACCGCAGAGAAAGCAGCAGCAAAGCCCCTTCTCCTCTCGCCAAGCAGCTAGAGCCGAGTCCTCTCCTTCCTCTCTCCCCCAGCAACCTCAGTAGGGAGCGGCGGGCTGACCACGGAGAGAGGAGAGCGGTTAAAGGTTTACGAAAGCGTTAAGATCGCTGCAGCGCACGGCAACAACTGCGGGAATCCCTCTGCCTGGGATCAAGCAAACTCCGTGCTTCTCGTAAGCTTTGGTAGAAGAAGCGCTCTCGATGAAAGGGCCGAGGCCGCGTCGGCGAGCACCGGGACAGCACCGGGCACTGGAAATGAAACTGGGACAGGAGTGTCGGTGCCGGGCAGTGTGTCAGTGCACTGGAAATGAGCCGGTACAGGAGTGTCCCGGGGCCGGGCCCGCTCCGATCTCCCTCCCCCGCGGTCACCCCCGGCCTGATCCGTGCCCAGCGGAACGGCAGCGCCCCCGAGAGCCCAACCGGGGCCCGGGAAGGCCAACCCCGGCCTGTGAGAGGCAGCCGCGGCCTTACCTCACCCCGGCGCTGGCGAGCAGCGCGCTCAGGGCCATGGTCCCGCTGTCCCGGGCTCCGTCCGTCCGTCCCGCTGTCACCGGCACCGCCTCATCTCCGTGGGGCCCGCGGGGCCTCGGGCACATCCCGGGCCGCTGCC
>WEIS01086544.1:0-15351 GCA_013389965.1 Todus mexicanus
TATGAAGAAAAACAGATTGAAGTTTGCCTTCAAACTGTCAGTGAATGACCAGACTAAGATTAAGAATAATGCCCCAAGGGTTAAATTTAGAATTACAGTACTTGATCTGATTAGTATGCTCCTCCTTCCAGGGATGACCATTATATAATAATACCATATGGTATTATAAGAATTACTGCTTAGAGATTTTACGTTAATCCATCCCAAATGCAAGTTTTATCCCTATGTTTTTCTTTCTTTTTTTTACTTTCTGCGATAAAATCAGTGTTCTCAACACTTACCCTTGCTTTACAGTCAGCAATAATTGTTAGTATCAGAAAAACACACAACTGCAAGTTGTTACTCCTGTCCCATTCTCTAGTGAAGGGTAGTGTAAAAACTTTACTATCCTCAAACCCATAGCACCCAAACAGCTGTTCAGATACTTTTGCTGTCTTTATGCTTCTGCTTAATTTAGAACATTTGGGGTTTTTTTTAAGATTGCGTTTATTTTGCTTTGTTTTCTGACTGGCACTTTTGCTCATAGAAGTCCTGTTATGGTCCTGTAGTACCCACACATTTTTGTAAGTATGAAGAAGAAAAGAGAGGGGCTACCATTTTCTAGTAGGGCAGTTTTCGTAATTCTCTAAGATTGCTATTAAGCTGATAGTGAAGAAGTATTTTTTCATTAACAAAACTCCTCAGAGAAAAAAGTGAAGATTATTCTCCACATGAAATAATGGCAGGAACTAACTTCTAGGAGATTTACAAAGTTACTATTATTACATTAAGAACGTTTAAGGTTTAAAAAGCTTTCAAAAGACTTCCTAAATATGAATAAAAGGACAGACATTTATGCTTAAAGAAATTTATTGATGACTGAAACAAATAAGAAAGAATTAAATTTGAAGGAACTGAACTGTAATCATAATAAATAACAAAGTGAAGTCTTGAGAGATTCAGCTCACTAGTCGCGGAGCCACAGCTTTTTGTGGGTTTGTGTTTGTATTCTTGCTTGCTTTTGGTTCTGTTTTTTTTATATTTCATTTTATGATTTCTTAAACTGTGTTCATACAGGGTTTTTTTAATGTTTCCGGCAGTACTGAACATCAGTAATTTACACTGACCTTGGATTGGGTTAAATAAATGTTGCTAAAGTACATGAATTAAACCGATACCGTTTCTGAGGCCAGTCAATATTGAGCTAAGGGAGACTGTTCAGTCTACATGCATCCATGATGTAAAATGTGTCTGTATCTTCCATCAAAAGAAACTTGATCTACAGTTCATTTCAAAATTACCAATGTAGCGAGGAACTAAACACAGGAACTTGGAGTTTTCTTCACTGCTGAAAAACTGTATTTCAGAAAGTATATTTCAGAATGGAATAGGGCTGCTGACTGATTATCTTTTAGAGTGTTTGTTTCCTCTCTGACAGTTCCCTGCTTATTATAAATCAAAATATAAAGAAGATTTCTATTGGAAAGAAGAATGAACTGAATAGTTGTCTACCTTTTAATTTGATGCAGGGTCTAATAAGGACAATAATAAATGCTATTATTTGGAAATTAAGTATTCAAAGAAGTCTTTGAACAGAGATTAAAATCTTAAAACAGCACTGAAAAGAATATACAATTATATACAATGAAGAGATAGGCTGAACAGTAAGTTGCACGATGAGTATTTGCCTAGCCCTCAAGCAAGTTTGTATGTAAAATTGTATGTATGTAAAATAGTTTGTATCTCAGCCTGTGTTTTTCCGTGTATTTGAGACAAAAAAGCAAACTTCCCTCTCCAATAAATGGCCATAAAGCATAGTCATTCCTGCTCGGAGAATGAAAGGTCCAGAATATGTTTGGCATTAATTATTATGGATGTACAGAAACTGTACTGCAACCAATTTTCATGTTAAATGCTAATTTTTTGAGATTAATTCAGAGAATATACCAAACCGGAATTTGATTTCAAGTTGCTTTAGGACTCTTTTAATGAAACGCTTAAAAATATTGGGTCTTCACATACATGTATCTTGGTATTTTTGATACAGGAGACATTCCACTGCATGTTAATATACGGGAGACGTGTGATTCAGGACAGCCTGTTGTGATCTCGCAGCCTGAAAGTGATGCCGTAAGTTTGGTGCACTGCACTGAAAACAACAGAAAGCATTCTCCAGAAGGGAATGGAGGGTGCTTCTCATTATTGCTCTTTGAAAAGAAATATGTGTGTATCTCAGTAGGGAAATTAGATACAAGAGGGTAGTATTGTCAAGTAAGTTACACGCTTCATTTTGGAATGGTGGTCATCTGTTCTGCTTCTGTGGGATTAATTTTGTTTAATTAGTCTGAATCATTCAGAATAGCAAAGATTTGACCAAGGTTCTGGTGTGCCAAGGGAAGGAGGGTCAGTGTCAAGCCTCAAGGGACCTTGTAACTAACGTAGATCCTCTAAAACTGTTAGTTCAACCTTTAGTAGTGGAGCCTGGAAACTGTCAAACGGTCCCGCCCGAAGATGTTTGAAACAAAACCCGCACATTGTCAGTACCTGGGTTGTTTTCATCAGGAAGTGGAGTAACTTACATGCAAACAGAAATGGATTTTTCAGTGCATTTAGTATAACATTTTATTGCCAAAGGAAAAGATGAGTTATTGATGTGGTGGGAGTCAAATATGCAAGTCCGTAAAGAAAAGCGGTTGCACATATAAAACTTCATTAACACTGCTAGAGTAAGATGTTCCTGGCTAGTATTTTTGTTCTACTCTGTTGGAGTTTGTCTGCCGGGCTCTGTAGGGCAAGGTGTTGTGCTGCCATGTTGTGTTTCCAGAGTATATGGCACGATGCAACCTCACTTTTGACTAGTGCTTAGATGTTATTGTGAAAAAAACCTGATTAACGCTAATAATTGATGATAGAATCAGTTAGATATGAGGTAGAGAGTACCTATGGTACTTTCTAGTATTGATAACCTTTGTAATACTATGATTGCTAGGCACATGCTGAAATACCGTTTTTCTTCCCACTCTTCTAAAAGAAAAAAAAAACGAGGGGAGGAGGGATTAACATTGTTAATCCAGTGTTAACAACGCACTGATTCTGAAGGAACAGTGACAGTCTTAAATATGTAACACATCATTTTGTTTTGAAAAAGCAACAGCACTATGGCACGTGGATTTCTAATTGAACGCAGTATTTTTGCTGGGCTTGGGCAAGGCCCATGCTGATCCTCTGTGGAATAATATAGTGATCTTGAGTCTAGATCCTTGTGAAAGGGAATCGTTATAATCCATATGGTAGTTTCTATCTGGGCAGTTTGATCAGCAGTGCGAAGGTTTGAATAGATGCATGGCTTAGGTCAAAGTTGAAGTGAAACAGCTGAGCAAACTAAGATGAAAGGCTCAGAGCTCACAGTATCTGAAATCTATAATAACCAAGTGTCTGTAGCCTGCAGGACTATCAGTCTAAAAATTCAGACATACAGGGTAGCATTCTGAAAATTAAAAAGACAATAAAGTCTGTTTTGTTGCCATCTGTTCTTTCTTGGACTATGTTCTTGGTAATGAAAGGAAGGGTTATAAGCACCATTTGTGGCAATTAAGTTAAATATTAAGAAGAATAAAGATTGACAAATACGTGTGACTCTGGGGAAAACTTTTAATATTCTTCTATGCCATTGTGTCCGTAAGATAATCATTCTCCTCAGAGAATGAGAGTTTTTTAGATGTCACTAATCTCTACAGAATGAAAAAGAATTTCCCTTTATCCCTGGTTTGCTTCTTATTTGAAAGACAGAGAAAATTATTGTTGTTCTCTTATATTTTAAAAGAAAAATTAAATTCTTGACACATAACTGATGGTGGGAGAGGTCATATAAGGTCAGATTCTAATCTTTAATACATGGCATCCATCATTGTGTTTCTCAAACTCAAATTGTGGCCATTCATGCATGAGCAACCACAATTTTTCAGATAAAGAGCAATGCGTTCAGAGCTGCTGAAATTCTCTCTGCTTTTGTCCCTTAAATTTACAGGAGTTTTTGAAATACAGAATTCTTTGCTGTGTTTGTTAGAACACACAAATCAAATATAGAGTCATGGAACTGAAGTAATACCTAGCAGATTCAAACAGTGGGGAATAAAGAATGGTGATTGACGGAAGCCCAGCATGCTGTCACACCATCTAAGCTCTGTTGAGACTGGAATAAAGGGTGTTTCTAAAATACATTAGCTGATATTTTCTTTGGTTACACACCTGCCATGGGGTTCAGCTTGCCTTGCTGATTGGTAGAAGCATAGCTTTCACTCTACACTAGAATTTTAAAATATGTAAGCAAACACCTGAATTCTTTATTTTAAAGCTTAGATGGTGGTTGTGCAAAAGGGAAGTTTCCTTTTCACAACTGGCAAGGAAATTACTAAGAGTTAAACCCTTCAGCAAGGAAGAAAATCACTTAATAGAATTGTCATGTGTGAGCTTAGGAAGTTCTTCCTTGGGGAAGGCACAGACTATGTAAGACTCTTCTACTTCCTGCAAAGGGCTGACTGTCTAGCTAAAGGATATGAGAGTTTAATGGCTGGAGTTCTCTTCTGCTGAAGCTTTGGACAGTGCCCATGGAGAGGAAATAAATCGCATCGGTAGAATGATTTTGCTCTTGTTGTAACATTGTTTATATTGGTGTTTTTGTCAGCTTAGTTGTTTAAAGCGTGGCTTTTATTTAACACCAAAACTTTGTTTTGTGCTGTGGAATAGAATATTGCTGTAGTTTGTAACTGTATTGGGTTTGGCTGGGCAGGAGTTAGTGTCCCCATAGCTTGATAAGACACCCGTGTTGTGACTGCTGCTGAGCAGGGCTGGCACAGCACCAGGGGGATGGGGTGGGCAAGATCTTGGGAGGGGACACAGTCAGGACAGCTGACCCAAACTGTCCAAAAAGCTATTCCATAGCATCTGACGTCAGCTCAGGTATAAAAGCTTGAGGAGAAGGGAAGGAGGGGAGGCATTCATGTCAGAAGACATTTGTCCCCCAAGCAACCGCTACGCATATCGGAGCTCTGCTTCCTGGGAGAGGCCGAACATTGCCTGCTATGGGAAGTAGTGATTAATATATATATATATATATCTCACTTTGCTTTGCTTCGCGCGTGCAGCTTTGCTTCTAACTTTCTTATTAAACTGCCTTTATCGTATCCTGCGAGTTGTTTCCACTGTATTCTCTTCCCCCTTTGTTGTGTGTGTGTGTGTGTGGGGGAATGATAGAGGAACTTGGTGGATACCTGGCACTTACCCAAGGTTAACCCACCACACTAACTTAAATGGCAGGGGTTAGCCTAGCAAAGAGCAGACACACGACATCGGGAGTGATCTAAGATCCTCTGCAAGAAGCTAATAATTTCTTAGCTTAATCAACAATAAAGACTTACCAGACCCTTCTGGAGATAATTAGGAGCCTTGGGAGCATTTTCCTCCATCAAGCTGCGGAGGTGGATTGGCTGACTAGGCTTTGGTTTTTCACTCACCCAAACATATGAGAGAGTCTCTAGACAGCAAAACCTAGTAAAGGAAAATCTGAAACATTTCTGAAACGCTAGAACAGGCGATATGGTAGAGGAAACAAATGAGGAATCACTAAAACCAAGTGGGATTGATCATGCTCAGATGTAGGGGAATGTCCTAGGGATCATGCGAAGGAACCAGCAGAAAAACAAGTGTTTGAAGTAGATGTCCTGAAACTTGCGGATAAGAGAAGTAGAAATACAGTAAGGGATACAGAACATGATTAATTGCAGTGGAGTCACTCTTTCATCAAATGAGTTGTTTAAATGCTGAGTTAACTCTCCATCATCACTGAGGGAAAAGATGAGTAGAAGTTCCTAAGAGCTCTTCCGCACAAAACCCAGAAAGGTGTGGGAGAGTTGGTGGTAATCTTGTGAAGACTTCATGCTAGAAAATTTGGGGTATCTCACACCCTTGATGGCCCAGTGAATATGTTAATACCTTGCTAGAACAGACAGGCTAGCTGTGACTGTTTAGCACCAAACTCCCACTAGTCTCAAGATCAAAGAAACAGCTCAGCCTGTACCAGTGTGTCCATTCACTTTCTAAAAACTAGAGAGTCTTGTTGGAATAGATATTTCAGGAAGGAAACGTGCTGGAGGCTGAGGTGAGCAATAGATGTCTTTCATCTTCTTGTCTTAGGAATGAGATGATAAAAAACCCCATAAATTGTGAAGGAGAGTTGATATATCTCTAAGGTTCAGCAGGAGTAATGTATTCAAGACAGCAGAGGAGTCATGAAAGAATGAAGTTTAGATTTCACCTTTTTCCCCTTCTCCATTATTGAAGAGATAGTGAGCCCTCATGGCAGAAAGTATAAAGAGGATGACTGCTTTTAAAAAACAACAACAGAACAAAACAACGTAACAACCCAAACAAATGCCACAAAACGTGTAGTGGTCAGTTCTTTCTTGCCACGTAGTGTTATGGGAAACACTTGGAATCTATTAAGGAAGAATACTTTTGACTTTACCCTCTTGTTCTGTAAAAATCAAGTGGAGTTTACTGGGAAAGCAGAGGAAGGTGAAATGAAGCAAAGATGGTGAATTATGTATAGCTTAGAGTGCTGGATTCTCAGAGTGCACAGCCTTGTGTAAGGACACACAAACTTAGATGCAGTGTGCGGAGGACTTTAGAACTTGAGTAGGAGGAGAGTCAAACTTGTCCTGGAGCAGGGAAACCAGAACCTGTGGCTGGAAAACATGCTTGATGTCATTATGTCCAGCTTGCAGTGAAGACTAGTGTGTGATATAAACCCCAGATACTTCTCAGAGAAGGTTCTCTTACTGTCTAGTTCACATTTAACAACATAAAGCATATTTAGGACACCTTGCAGATTTCATATATTTACATATATTGGTGAAGGATTTTGAGGCCAATAAATTTCACCCACATCTGTAATAGGAGAGAAAAAGCCCAGTCAGGTGGAAAGCAGAGGCTCAAGGCGTCAGCAATGTGATGTAACGGAGGAAAGTAAGTCTGGTTAAAAATCCCTTTTCAGGTAGATTAGAAATGTTGCAGTCCTTACTGTGGTATTATCCAAAGAGACAGATGGAATTTGTATTCAGAAAGACTTTTATTTTGTGTGAATGTCTATGAAAGAGTGATGTCTTAGTAGGGTAAAAATGTACAACACCTTAACGCTTGCAAGAAATAGTTGGGGAAAAATTGAAGTAGTGGTAGCAAGTAATGTTTGCTTTTACCTAGCTGTCATCAATAATTCCATTAAAAGAGTGGTCTCTCCAGGGCATGACATCTTTGAAAGAAAGCAAACCCTGAAGAAGGCTGCATGATATGATTGATAACATACCTTATCATCAAGGCTTCCTCTGAATGATCACAAGGACATTTGGTACGTGTAGGTTTGACTCCTTCATTCAGAGTGTAGATTGTACAATGTGTCATCAGGCCCTCATTTATGCTCCACTCTGCTAAAGAAAATGCTGAGTGGTAGGATAGTCTCTTTGAGGGATGTTACTATATTGCATTTGTATTGCACTGTTTTGCTTGACCGTGTTTTCTAGGCAAGATGTCTTTTTTTGATGTACGTAATGGCACCTTGGGGCTATCAGGATCTCCCAGCTGAGGCCCCCTCAGAGGTCAGCTTCGCTTTTGCCACTGCTGATATATACTATTAACAGAATCTTTCCCATGAGCACTAAGGAGTGTTTCCAAGGTATTAGATTCAGAAAACATCCACTTGACTTACCCATCTCATATGTTTCATCTCGTAATTTATGGATTGACTATCCTCTTTCTGGGTTGAGACTTCATTGAAGCTTGGCAGGAGCTGCCAGTATATGCGAAGAAGAAGAATCTTATGGTAGAGCTGCCCAGAGGAATACAGAGCGTGAGAGACTCTGAGCCTCTTGCAGCAATCAAGAATTTCTCTGGGTGACGTGAAGCTTTTATCTAAAGTGGAAGCGCATTTAAAGCTATGTTTATCATTGTGCTTATAGTGCCTTCTGAGTTGACCACAGTAAAATACAGACAGAAGAGGGCAGCTCCAGGCACACACTGAAGGTTGGAGTTGTGTCAAAGTAGCAAGCAGTTTCCATGAAAATTAAAGCTATTTAAAAATCTGATTGAAAATGGACTGTGGTTGAGCAAAGGGAATGCTATTAAGAACAAGAGCTATCACCTATCATTATTTCCATGCAGATGGTAGCTAAGTCTGGTGTTTGTCCTTGTGATAGTCACTATTTGATTAGCTGCTCATCGCTCATGTTTGCCAGTTTCCTTTAGCAATGAATGAAGTATAAGCACCCAACAGCTCATTTGAGCAGATTTAAATACTTTTATCCTTCTTTACAGGTACACTAACACCCACAGCATTTGATGTTCTGGTCAGTTGCGACTTGTATAGATTCTCCCTTGGATTGCTGGGCTGAATAAAGCATCTTAATAGTCTTGGAGTCTTTTAATCGCAAATAGAAGTTAGAAACTGTGTCAGTACTGGGATTTACACTCTGTCACGTACGTGGCCTGCAACCAAGTGATGAGATCAGCTTTTCCTGAGTTACTGGTCTGAAGGTTTTTGTAAGTAGTGATTTGGGTGAAGGCAAAAGTAATATCAACCCATATTTGTTTTGGCTTTATTGATGGGTAAATTGTATTCTGAACATGTGTGACCATTGCACTAGACAGTAGAAGCCACTGCAGTGAGCTGTTTGCAGGCTAATAGCTGCACTACAGTGAAAGGCAAACTAGCACATCAGGCCAAGTCAATCCGTGAGAATAGGGTAGAATTAGCTATGAGCTGTACGGTCACTGCAGTCATCTTAGCAGTGATGCATACTCGGAAAAGATTTTTAGGGGAAATGAAATGCTGTAACTGAAAGGCTCACTTTTCTCTAGAATTACTGTAGGGCTTAATTAGACAAGCTAATAAAGACTTGCAGTTTAAATCTACCCATGTCTATTATCCCATGACAGAGTAATAAATCAGTATATTTTGATTATTTAGGTTAAGAAGGACTTTTCAGTCCTTTTCCTGATCAACTTCATTACCAGTTTTCTGTTTCCTGCTCCAAGATACGTGCTGTCATTAGTCACTTCATCATCTACCGTGCACTCTCAGTCCTACAGAGTTTGTGGTTTAAAGAATGCTGTGCTCTTTCCTGGCAGTGTTTGTACCACTGTTTGAAAGGTGAGCTGTCTCTCACATGACCATTATCCATCTCTCTCTATACATTAACTTCCACCTCTACCTCTGCCCTGCCCAGTGTTGCTCTCCAACCCCATCTAGGCAGCATTTGTAATCAACAAGCCTGGTCTGGTTTTCAGGCACGCTGTCTTCCTGTGCATTTCTCCTTCATCCTCTCAAAGCAGCGAGAATGTTTGGCTTTCAGCTAACTGACACATTATTCTTAAATATAAAGTTGTCCATTTGCAAAAAAATGTTTTCAGAAAGGCATTCTATAAACCATTCATATAAAGCTTTCAAACCATAAAGCAAAAAACTGATCTGTAAAGTTCAGTTTTGTCCTATTAAAATGGCTGTATGTGATGAATAAGAACTTGTCCTTCACTTTTTCTCCTCTGGCTTTCCATTCAAAAAGGAAATAAAAAGCCTCTCTCCATTTTCAGTTGTAACCCATCTTTTACTTAATAATGATGGCGTAAACAGCTGAGCTGAGCTATGCTCTCTGTCTACAGACACTGAAAAGGTCATGAGTAGGAGAAACCATTCAGTACATGTAGGGTTGTTTTTGTGCATAGTGACAGTCACTGAGATTCCATTTTGACCTTTCACATATGGTGATTGATAGACAGGCCCTCGCTCATAGCTAAATGATTTGTTCTAAGATAGGAAGCTAAGGCTTGAAACAGTTGGTTTTCTCGAAGACTCGTTACTGGCAGAGTTCTGTAATGATATATATATGAGATACTGGTCTGGTCAACATATAGTAGTGGTCTAGGAAAAAAAAAAGAGGATTCTTAGCAGGGAAGGCCCGTTGGTGATACCACTAGGGCTAGGCACTACTAACGTG
Organism: Todus mexicanus; assembly: GCA_013389965.1. Taxonomy (NCBI): domain Eukaryota; kingdom Metazoa; phylum Chordata; class Aves; order Coraciiformes; family Todidae; genus Todus; species Todus mexicanus. The sequence continues at coordinate 10,023 of WEIS01086544.1, forward strand.
CTGGCTACAAAGACTTGCACCAGGAACCTCCTGTTACGAAGTGACAGATCAGCTACTTGGCAAATAAGAGTCAGTGTACGCTGTGAATTGTTGCCCAGACAGTCATTAACACTGTTTTATGGAAAAATAAATAAACAAATCTAGTTTATTGGGATTTTGACATAGGGTAACACTTACACAAACAATCAAGTTCTCCAAGCTGGATATCTGGTTGCTGTCTGAATGGTTATGGAAGTCTGTGTTCCAAGGACCCTTGCAAGTGGTGTCTTTGGCTGGATCAAATGAGACTCCCTGAACTGCTGTTTTGTCTCAGTATTAACCATGCAGGTAGCCCATGGTCTTGAATGACTACTGTGGCATATGCGCGATCCATTGCTGCTGATTATCTTGATTTATGTACAGAACATTTGTCTTAACTATGTACAAGCCCACTGTCCTATGTTACTATTTCTGCACCTGCTGGAACAATTTCTACAGTGTATAATTCTATGTACAGTTTGGTCAGCTCTGGAGCAGGAAGAGCCTGGGTAGTCTCTAGAAGGGGCCAGATTTTCCATGCAGGGTATTAATGAACTTAATAAAACACATTAATAGTTCTGTGCAAAGTGGAAGCTGCCAGTGAGACTTGATGTCCAGAGTTCCCACCTGGGGCTCTCCTACACTGATTAGTCAAATACTTAACTTCCAAGGCAGCTTGACTTCAGTCAATCACCTTATTTCAAATTGGTCTATTATCTTCTCTAGGCAGGTGGCTAGCTGGTGAGTAGGTAGACCGCTTAAGGAATTAATAGCTAAGTGTGGTGGTTGTTGCCCATGGGCACAGCTGTGCTACCCAATTGCACTGCAGTTATACCCATGGGAGAAGTTTGAATTTCGTGCTTGTGACTTAAGTTCTGTATTTCTTGCCACAAAGTCATGCATATAGGAGAAAACAATTTGAGCTTGGGGTCTGCATTACTTACGAACTCAGAAAATTACGTTACTTGAGTTTTAAGGTGATGCGAGTGCTGAGACTATGAGACTGGGAGTGCCAGAAAAGAAAACCCTACAAGCCAGGAGCAAACCCTAGAAGGGAGGAGACATGTTAGGAGTGCCTGGCCCTGCAAGAGGCCGCCACCTCATTCAGACCAGTGACAGCTGCAGCTAGTGGCCCAACTGAGACATCCTGTCCCTCAAGCTCTGGCCTCAGGCGTTTCTCCATTTATTTGCTGTTTTAAAGGCTCATCAGGGATTCAAGGGCTAACTCCAGGTTAGAGCCACCTAAGAGTACTGCAGGAGGCAGAGATCAGTGCAGTAGGGAATATTGTGGTGATTTCTTCTAGTAAAAGAGAAGGTTGTCAACGTGGGCTCCATATGCAGACTTATTTCAGAAGATGAAAAAGTATCTTGGTTCCAATGTAACAAAGTAGAAGCAAGCTGAGTAGCAGGGGAGTTTTCTGTTGTACTACAGAAACACAGAACATGATGCACCGGCTGGAAATCGAAGCATGACAAATTCAAATGATAGATAAGGTCTACATTTTTAACGATGGAAGTATTCAGTCTCTGGAACAATGTACAAGACACATGCACACACAAAAATACTCTTTTGGTTGAAAATCTTTGATATCAAGATTGGAGACCTTTCTGAAAGGTATGTTCCATTTTGACTACAAGTTGTTGAACTTGGTACAGGAATTATTTGGGTTTGTTTTGTGGTTTGTTCTGTGTTTGACTTCAGGTAGTGTTTTTATACATGTCTCTTGACATTAAAATTTATGAATACTTGATGCTAGACTGATCACGATCCTAGCTGTGTCATGTTTTTAGAGGTGTTAAAAGAATTACGCTTATTTGGGTCGCTCCCCATAGTCCTACAGTTCTGTGCTCTTCTGCCCTCGGGTTGATGGTATCTGACCAGATGCCGCAGGCTGGTGGGAGAGGGAAATTTCCTGTATGAATTCTATTGTTGTGGAATTAGTTCTTTCCAAAACTCACTTCAAGCTTTTGGAAAGATGTCTGGGTTTTTTTGAAAATACTTTGATTTTTTAATGTCTGTATAGGAAATTCTGTAGTGTAGTCTAGACCATAACAAATTAATGATCTCAAAAAAAAAAAGGTTTTTTTAAATATTATTATTTTCTTTGATTCTTTATCTCAGTCCTGTGCTTGGTGCATCTCGATCTTCGAGGGGCAAGGGGAGTGTATAATTAATAGTACCTGTGGGACTAAAGAGTCTCCTTCCTTCTCAACATTTTTCCAGAAGAATATTGATTCTGTTTGCAGTCTCAGACAAATTGTTCAGTCAAGTTCTATGCCCAGAGTAATACCAAAGTAAAATTCTACAATCCCCACTCAATATTTTAAATAATGCTTGTACTTCATTTATATATTAATGCATCATTTTCCTGAAGACAGAACTGGCTAAATTGAACCCATTTGTCGTCACACTTTTGTTTTTATTTGAAGATATGTGAAAGAACAGATACTTAATGTGATATAAAATACTCATTTTTATAGAAGATGAAAGATGTTAAATATATGTTTCTGTTTTTACAGGCTAAAGCCTATCTAAAGATAGCTATGGAAATAGTAAGACGACTGCCAGTACCTCCTGCTTGAAGTGTTTATCACTGAAACTTACCCAAAAAGAGATTTATATTTTTTGTGCGACCAAGGCAGAAGAGTCCTGCTACTTAATTTTGTGGATGCAAGATTTTAGTGCTAAGAACTTTTCTAAGAGTTAGATTGTCAGAAGTTCAATTATGATTGTGTATTTCCTGTTTTTCAAATTGTTATTTGGCTATGTCCAAATGGATTGAAGTGTGCAAAAGACGATAGACAATATTTAACTGCTGGATTTTAACATCATGAAGCAAGAAGGGATGAAGAACATTTTTCACAAGTGTCTTGTTTTAAGAAGAAGAAGAATGAAAAATAGCTGCTCCAGCCAAGCAGAATGATGAGAGGGATGGCAAAGCATAAGTCCTGCTTAAAAAGTGACATTTGCAATATTCTTAATTTCTGTCAATTTTGTTTCAGCTTCTTCCATGTTTAACTACCGAGGTGACCTTAAAATTTTAAGAAATAAATTCAGTTATGTAGCTGCAGTACTTCTGTGTATTCCTCTTAAAAGAAAATTTAAAAAATTCCACATATACTCCAGAGAGTCCTTGTGATGGATCACGAGCAAATTCATTCATTATTGGATAAAGTTCGATCATGAGGCAATTCACAGTTTAGTGGAGAATGGATTACATGACCCTGAGGCTCATTTTGTGACTGCTTTGCATTATAATGGACCCAGAAAGAAGAATAGATAACTGAGATCTTCACTGAAAACCAGATGTTGTGTATGAGCTGTTTGTCAGGGGATGCAAATGATCAAGATAAATTTGAATTTATGGTTGCATATTCCCGTTACAGTGCAGCAACTTGGAATTTGAATATAAAGATGTGGTTTTGAAGTAAAGAAAAATTTGGTCATGAAACTGTGTGGCCTTCTGTTTTTATTTTTTTTATCGTACTATATTTCTGTGATCTTTAATTTTTGTTTTGGTGTGTGGAAGTAGAAGGATATGCTTTCAGGGAATGAGTTTCCATTTACAATTAAATGTTTGAGTTGACGTTTAGGTATTTTCATTTACACAGTCAAGTATGGGTATCTTAAACATACATCTTAACTGTACTGAATTGGGAATTTAACCGTACTTGGGAGTTCTGCGGTTCATCTCTGTGGGACTTGGGTGTAGTTGTGTTTTTTCTTACTGAAGTGATAAAACGTAAAACGTTAGTATACATTTACATTAAGAATATTTAAGTATTATGTACCCAGAATTTACATGGGAAAACGATACAAATTATGGGTTGAATTTCAAGCTTAGGCGACTTTGTAAACATGTAAATTATATAGTCTAAACCAGTTGATTTTTATTTTTTTTTGCTTCAAGTCAGTCTCTGAACCTCACTGCCTGCAGCCTCCCCTGTGAGGCTTCATATTAACGTTCAGCTTTATCAGTAGCATATAGAATTGACACAAATATCCACATCCTTTCAGTTGTCTAATGTATTTTACAGAAAATAAAGGTAGATGGGTGTTTTGCCTGTTCATATTTTATTGTTTTTCTTTAAATTGAATTTTATCTTTACAGATTTCTTCATTTATGGTTTACATATTTTAATCATTGATATGTGTGGTGGTTTTGCCATAGTATAATCATAAATTGAAGTGGAAACCCTGGGACTTCTGATATTTTATTTTTTTTAACAAAATACTGTGATACTTTGTGAACTTTGGTATTTATTATTTTTGTTCTTGTAAAAAGAATGTCTCTGACACCTAGTTCATGTTGAAACTGAGTGAACAATCAGTAAACAGATAAAAGATAGTTTGTTTTCTATTTCTTTCTCATTATTTCTTGGGGTAGCTGAGAGATGAAAATTGCTTTTATTTTTACTCCTTTGTACATTTTTTTCCTTTTAATTAAGTACTGCAGTTTCGCTCTGTTAAATACTTCAACTGCAGAACTATTTTGAATGCCTTTATCAAGAAACTGGTCATAATGATTAAATATAGTTTCTAAGCCAACCTGAAAATTCATATTTAACTAACATTTTTGTGGAAGGATTGCACAATGTAGTAGGTGAAACATGATTTATTGATTAAAAATTGTCCATCATTTAAAATGTATAATTGAACAGAGTAAGTAGGACATTTCTGCATTTAGCAGTGGTCAAACCAAATTTAAAATCATATGTACTTTACTTTCGTCATTGTCATGAGTGAAAAAGTATGTTTCCCAGCCCTTTGCATGTGAAAGAAATGAAGTGCATTATCATGGTGTTATTGCTACTTAATGTTATAGAAGCACATACTGTATAATAAAAAAATGAGTACGCTATTACATACGTATTAATGAGTTCTGTTCAACATACTAGATTTGAAATTGGAGTTCATAAAATTCCTGATAGAAGTTTTTGGATTGAGGGGCTGGTGGTTGGATCATTTGGCGGTTGAGCAGGAGACAGTGGCATTTAACCACAGTTTATAAATAGAGATTATAGTCTTGACACATAGTGTTGTTTGCTCTTTTCAACTCCAATATTTTACTTTCATCTCTGTGATATTTCCTAGTGTACTGGTACATTTTCTCTCAAAATACTAATCCTAACAATAGGGCCTGGCTTGCCTGAGCGCTATGTGCAGATGCTCTTTGCTCAGGAGCAACGGAGACTTAGTGCAAAATTACCGTGTATCGTGGGTTACCAGCACAGAATTACTAAAGTCTGTAGCACTGTCAGCTGTGATTACATGCTGCAAGGTCCCACAGAGGAAGAGAAAGAAATATGA
>WEIS01086548.1:0-25454 GCA_013389965.1 Todus mexicanus
CAGTTTAAGCCAGTGCTGCTCACCAGTTTAAGGGAGGAGACAAATACATCAATCCTAATTTAATGGGAGAATTTTCAGGTAGACAGTAATTGAGTTGGAATTTGGCCAAAGCCTTGAGGTTAAAGAACCTACTCTTATGAAATGTATTAGAGGATCTTTACTGAATGCAAGCAATTGAGATCACAGTTTCATCTCCTCTGCAAGGGATGGCCAAAAATGCTCGCTTCCCTCCAGAAATACTATGCTGCCTGCCATCAGGCTGGGGCATTGAAAAAAAACCAACCACCTTTTGAAACACCAAAACCATTTTCTCATCAACAAAGATCTCAATGTGTTGACCTGCAGGAGGAGTAGCTGACTCATGTATTGTAGTAATAACCCCCATGTCGATATTGAAAAATAGCCACTAAGTGAGTAAAGGAATTCTGAACTGAATTGAAGCACATTGAATTTAACAAAGCTGGAGGGTTTTTTCCTTTTCTGTCTCAAAAATCCTGCTGGTTCACAGAATAATTTGAAACAAGTTTATTAAGGTCTTCTGGTAGACAAGACAAGAGGAAGGTCTCTTTGACACTTTCCATAAATATTTCCACATCCATCAATTCTTTTGGATTTCTTGTATGTTTATTTCTGAATATAGATAAATGTTGGAAAAAAAGGAGTGTGACTGAGAGTCCTTTACAGCATGAAAATGGAGGAGAATCGATGCTTTAGAGATACTAGAATTGCTTGCCTTTGAAGCTCTTCAGGTTGAAAAGGATTGTGGCAGCCTGCTGAACCCCAAAATGTAAGTTACTCATGTACAGAGAATTATAGTTTGTTATTTTAAACCACCTTTAGAGCATGATACTTTATCAGCTGCAATAGAAATTGCTTTAAAAGCAGCAGCCTCTAGAATGCATATGAAGGTATTTACTTCGGGGATTAAGAAAATGTACAAGTAAAACTCTGTAAGGGTGGTTAAATCTTTCAATATGGCATTTGAAACCCCGATGCATTACGCTGCCTTGCACCAGGATGGCCCCAGAGCAGCAACAACAGGTAACCACCTTGGTTGCTTTCATTGATGAGAATGAGAAAAGAGCAAATCCATTCATTTAGATTTGTTTAATGCTACCCAGTAAGGCTAAATTTTTGCAAAACTAGCAAAGATAGTGATTTTTTTTTGTTCCTTCTTTGTGTATTTACCTTTGTTTTTAACCTCATAGCGGGTGTGTAGTTCCTAGCACAGGCATAGAAGGGCCTGACATACCAAGTATCTTACCTAGTCTGGAATTATTGAAAGCCTTAACATCTACACCTGAGTGAGGAATAGCTGAAGTGGAACCAGGTGAATCAGACTGAGACTAACCAGTGCCCTGATGCAGAGTATAATGGCCCTAAGAGTGAAGCCCAATTCTAAAATCTGCATTCAAATTTATATATTTAACTCCGTGCTTTTTTTTGACGTGATTACTTCCTTTATACCAGTATACTTTGAAACATAGTATGTGTTCCATATTCCTGAATCAGATTTTGTGAGGCAAAATCAACTATATTTAAAAACATAACACAGTATGTAAACTAAATAAGAAACTTAATTTTAGTGCTCTGCCTGAGATTCTCTGCATTCCCCTAATGCTTTCCTCTCCAACCTCTGTACTTAGAAACAAATACAGAGCAAAACCTGGGTGAGTGGTTAATTCCTTCAAGATGACATGGACTTGGAATCTAACTAAGTAATGTTCTTGCTTTTATATTTGATTTTTGGTTTGGATTATTCAAGGATATTTCTCCTTCTCTCTTGGAATAATTTTGCTTTTGGAATAATTTCAGACAACAAACACAGTCTACGGTTTAACTTACTGTGACCCACTCTGGCTCCCAGAGTAATTTCTCCTACCAATTTATTTCTCAATCGTTGGCTCTGCTCTGCTGTTTTTTAACTCCTTTTGTGCCCCTCAGATTAGGAATTGCTGCCAAGATATTTTTCTTGAGGACCTTTTATTTCTGATTTACTGTGCTTATCTAAGTAAAGAGATTGCTCTCATTGCTGTAAAGTAGTAGGAAGCTGCTAATGCTTTTTGAGAGCAGAACCACACACAGGAGGCTCATATAATTTACTTCGTAATTGAATGGTACATTTCTTAGCATCCAGATTTTTAGCTGTTGGGATTTCTTTTTTAAGACGATATATCCTTCAGAGGTTGTGATGTACTCCTGTTAAAGATAACTGGGATATATTTCCCTAGCTCATAATAATAAATTGCTCGAGCAGACTGTTGCCAGTGAATTGCCCTTCCAGTTCTGTGTAATCCTTCGGTAACCTTGTGCAAACTTGTCCCAGGCTGTAACAGAAACTTGGCGCCTTGCTTCTGGCTGTCCTCAAGTTGGGCTGGTGCCTCTCGGAGCTGTATCTTGCAACGTTGCTGCGAGCTTGTTTTTGTCTTTGGATTGATTGGATCTTTCTTCTCAGGGCCAGGTTCTGCCAGCTTTATTCAGGCTGAGTAGTCCCACTGCACTCAGTGAAACTATTCATGGAGTGAGGTGAGCTTGAGGAACGGTTCAATGGGAGCTGGGTTGGCACCCTCTGGTCCTTGGAAGCAGGGAGAGGAAAGTCTTTTCCTCCTTTTGTGAAAAGCAGAGAACATGTGTAACTGAGAGGGGCTGTGAACAAGAGTGCGTCAGGCAGAAGTAGACATGGGGAGGAAATGAATCCTTAATTCAATATCACAGAACAGCAACTAAGCTGGAGCTAAAACGTACTTCAGAGATTTAACACGAGATCTAGATTTTATTTTAGAGTTCGTATTGCAATTTCATTGCAAGGACAAAAATTAATCAACTGAGAAACTGTCCTCTTAGCAAAAAAAAAAAAAAAAAAAGCGTCTTTGCTATAGTTGCTGGAGATGAAGGTGAAAGTGGATATCGGCACCGGAATGAGTATCAATGTACCATACACAAGATGAAAATATATAGAAATACAGAAGTGCTTCCTTGTATCTTCCTCTTTCTGTTTCCTAGTGTGTTCCATTGAAATGATGCACATTGCTGCACGGGTTTGTTTCAAACTAAAGCAATTGCGCGTCCCCAGCCATTACTCACACCAGTTAGAAAACTTCGTAAGACTTAGCTTGGCCATTTCCCCAGTCCCTGGAGTTTAGATGTAGTCCAGGACACACCGTATAGATAAACAAGAGGGTTGACACAGCTGTGCAGTAGAGACGTGGAGGTTTTGGAGCAGGCAAGCAGGAGTGGCTTTGGGTAACTGCCATTGCACCAGATCCTGCTCTTAAAATGCCATTCCTCCCACACATAACAGTGCCTTCCTTTCTGGACATTACAGACTACCCAGGCATGTGACAGAGGAAAGTAAATCCTCTTTATCAACGCTGCGCCCAGCATTTGGTTATCTGCGCTTGTTTTGCCTGGAGCTACCTCTGTGTAGAGGAGGGTGAAATTTTCTGCAGGGAGCTGGGTTGCTCCAGCTTGAACACACCTGTGTCTCCTCCTTCTCCACACCCTTATCTGCTCCTTCTGCCAGCAGCATGCACAGGACACTCTGCCAGGACCTTCCTGGTCCCTGGGAACGCTAGACTGCACTATCCTTAGAAATAATCCCTACTCATGGCAGCAAGAGGACTCGTGAAAAATGAAGTGCTGTTAAGACCAACTTCCAGTACCAGAGGAAGAACCACTTGTGTGAATCACAGAGCTACGAGTCCCAGCTTTGATGGGGACTCATGCCTCAAAACAGTTCTCTAAATGAAAATTAATTCTCAGAATAACTTCAATTTTTTTATGCTACTGTTAGAGTAAAAGGTATAATCACTTTCTGTAGCACCAGCTAAATAATCAAATGCAGATCAGAGCACAAAATTATCAGTCTGAGGACAGTGGAAATCTACATCTCTGCTTTTGCAATGACAAACTGTGCAGAGGAATGCTCTATTTATAAATGTCTGTGATCTGCTTATATGAACCCTCTGATTACCTCAGCTGCTTTTGTCACCTCAATTTTGTCTGTACAGGATTTCTTTTTCCCTCTTACTTCCCTTGGTTGCACAGTTATCTCACATGATGTTTTTTATGTTACTTTTCCCTGATTCTAAGAGATTAATTTGTCCTTAGCTATTAAATCGATAGGTTGGACATAAAGTGAAAACTGAAGTTAAAATGTTTTATTCTTAAAAAGCTTAATCTTTTGAGGTCTGCATAGTAAATTGAAATGTAAATAAAGCCTTTTAAATTTTTATAAAATTAATCTTTATTTGCTTGCTTTATAGACGATAAATGTTGAAGTCTGAAAACAGAAACACAGACAAGGAGGCTGACAAATGAATGGACAAAGTCATGGTAGTGAGGGTCAATCTGAATGGTGTAAGTCTCAAAAAAAATTTCTGTCAAATATGAAGTTCTGCATCAAAATATAATTATTTTGTCATAACACTAATTTGTGATGCTGCCCAAGAAATCCTGATTTTGGCAAGATGTCTCTCTCCAGCAGCCAGAGGTGAATGAATAAGCCATACCTGCCAAAAGTGTCCCTTACCAACTACAGGTTATTTATGCTGCCCAGTTGCCTCATGAGCTATGTCATGCATGAAAGATGGATACTCAACAGCACTGGTATCATATATTTATAATCTTTTAATTATTTAGATGTTACTGTTTTTCTAATGCATTTTATGCGCATTGCAAGTATTTATTATGGAAAGAAAACCTTTTAAAATGTATTTTTAAATCAACCTGCTGTGTCCCAGAGAAAGGTGAGCTCTCTCCCTTCCCTTCCCAGCTCCTCACCGCAGTAGTGCCACATTGCTGTGGCTGGGAGACGTTTCTCCTGTAACTAAACTCATTCATCCCAGCCTTTAAATATACGTGAGAGTGACTCCAGGTATCTCTCCCTAGGACAGTGCTTCCAGACTGGGGGTCAGTGCTATTTCCCCTTTGCAGAGTGGCAAGGGGGAGCTGCAGCGGTGTCCTGGTGGGATCAGATCCTGGCTGGCCTTGCACAGGAAAACAGGAAAAGCTGAGCCCCCCAAGAGGCTGAGAATGAGTGTAGGCCAGTTGCTTAGCGTGACTTTTGACTTGTGGATAACATAATTAATTTATTCCTAGTGATGCATCATTTCTTCTCCTTTATCAAGTCCACACAGTGTAGGATGAAAAATCTGGGGAGTAACAAGACTCTGCTACCTTTTGCCTTTCTTTCTTCTTTCCCCCACCTTGGCTTGGTGCTCATCCCTCTGCATCCCCTTCCCTGCAGCAGCTACCACTTCCCAGCTGATCCCTTCTTCCTGTTGCTAAAATGACCAGCCATGCAATTAGGAATACTAAAATTTACTCACTAACACCACAGTGAGGTGTGAGGGCTCAGGAGCTCCTACCTCCCAGCTTGTTCTGCCACCCTGCCAGCAGATTCGGGAAGGCAACACCACACTGGTTTATCCTGGTTTTCTTCCCAGCCCTTACAGCTGGTTATAACTGGTTGAGCGATGGCTGGAGTTCAGCACTATTCAGATGTCTCAGACAGTCTATATAAACATCATTCCTACTTAGAGGTCCTGTTGGAAGGAGTGTCAGTTGGGCACTTAGTGAATTACAGGCTTTAGAAACTACCTGGCAATGATGGAGACCTTGAGCCAGACGCAAAACTTCCACTAGCGCAACCTTTAGTGTCTTAAGTAGGTACTTGGCTGCCAATTGGTTTTAGGCACTCTGTAAAGGGACTTTCTAAAAAAATCTGACTCTGGACCAGCATCCCCGTTTGTTTCATCTCGATTTGGAGCGGTTAAATAGGAATTTGCAAAGGAAATGAATAAGGGGACCAGCTTCTTTCATTTGAAAGGCTTGTCTAAGTAGAGCCAAGCGACAAAAGAATTCAGTGTAAGGTTTGCAATTTTTGTCGCTCTTGTCTAACCAGATTTACATCGTTAAAAACAAAACAAACAAACAACACCCCCCCCCAAACCAACATGAGAGAGCACGAGCGTTTTAGAACGTGTGCATTACAGAATACGCATTTATGATTCAAAATTTTAAACAGCTGAGAAATAAATATGCAAAGTAGATTGTTCTGTTTGCAGATGGTAATCCTGCCACACTGATTTTGCTCAGCTGTCTGATTTTTCGATGTCTGCATTCCTGGTTCCTGGGGTTCCTGATTAAGAAATAAAATATGAGTCACGGTGCACAGTTACCTTCTGCACATCTAAAAGGGTAACTTGGTGACTGAAAACAGATTATTAGAGGCTGATCATGTCCTGCTGAATTCAATGTAATATTAGTGGACTGGGGGGTTGGGGAGGGGGAAACCCCTTCCCTGCTCCGCCTGTCATTTTTACAGTGGTAGAAGAAAGGTGCCTGCCAGCTCTTATAGATCAGCTTGTAGTAAATCGGCTGCCCAGCCCAGCTCTCCTGGGGGTCTCTGCAGGCGGAGACAGCCGGCAGGCAATGCACAAGGTGAGGGCCATGCCTTTCCCTCCCTCTCCCAAGGATGACTCAGTTGGTTATTAAAGATTTCCAGCTTCCAGCTAAAAATGGCATCAGAAACGGTGCCCCGGAGGGAAGAGGGGGAGACATTGAGAAATGGGTTCTGTTCCTTCCTCTGCTTCCTAACGTGCACACACACATGGGCACGCACACGCGCAGAGCTGATGTGCAGCTCGTCTGGGAAAAGTTTATTTTGCAATAAGAGAGGTTAGTATTCTGCTAAAGGCTTTTGCAAAGACTGGATCCAATTTTCGGAGCCTGTTGCCAATATTTGTGAGTCATTTCCTTGGAATCCTACCTTTGGTGTTTATTTCCCTTAGAAGGAAACTTGTAAAAGAATAATAATAGCTCTCATTCTTCGTGGAAAGTAGCACACAGCGAAGTGGGAGACAACTCGGTCTTTGTTCCAAAAAACTTTTGTGTTTGTTTTGTTTACTTTCTTGAGCGGACAAAAAGTGAAGAAGGTGATATGATTAACCCCAGAAACCGCCGAATTCCTGGTACGAGGGACGGGCACGCGCTGCTGCGCCAGAGTGAAAGTTAAGCGAGGAAGTGGTTTTAATTGAAGAACAAGTGAGGAGAACCGCCTTGTGATTTGGGAAGTCCCCTTATGTAACAGAAAGGCTTTGCTGCTTCTCAGCCCAGCCTGACTGCTGGGACCCCTTCTTCTCCCTGACTTTAGTCCCAGTAAGAAAATCTAGCACCTGTTCAGTGTCAGAACCCACGACAAAGGTTAACTAATCAGAAATATTGTGAGTTATGGTTTGCAGCAATAGGAGCACCTTTTACCCTCAGGATACTGAAGTGTTTTGCAAACTAAACCCCCGCTGAGCTGAGTGGATCCTGGACGGAGCTTTACATGTCTAGCAGGGCCATGCAGCCACCAGTGGGGTGGAGGCAGAGAGCATATGAGACATTTTGGCTAAGAACACTGGAAAAAAATATTTATCCTTACTGAAATAAATAACATGGGGCTTTATTGTTCTCCCAGAGCAGGCAGGCTTTGAAGCAGCCTTCACGAGATGGCTGCAGTAAACTTGGTAGCACCTTTTCTCATATCTGCCAGAGCCCTCTGGCAAAAAAAAAAGAAAAAAGAAAAAAGATTGCAAATTTGTTTGTATTTTCATATATTTGCATAAATTCTGGAGCAAACTCTGTTAGACCATTTAATAGGTCGTTGCACATAGGCTACTAAGAGTACAGATGGGTGACATACACCTACAATGAAATAAAAGAGGAAACTACTTTTCTGTCATTATAGAAACCTCCTCTAGTTCTGCTTCACAAAAACCAGAATCAGGAGAAAGCACAAGTGTTCGGAATTCAAAAAAACATTTTATTTTTAATTTTCTTTTTCCTCTCTGAAAAGATGCTTGCTAAGAAAATCAGGGGACTCTGACACACTGGGACGGAGTAACTCTGAAAAGTCTTTCTGGGAAGAATTCAACTGCAAAGTATGAAAAGAAAAACATAAAAGCACGTGGGAATTAGGAAAGTTAGAGAAATACTTGCTCGGAATTCTATCTTGAGAAAGAGACACTCAAGCAACTGGAGTTGTATAATCTAAATTAGGACAGACGTTAAGTGAAGATACCTTTGAAACACTTTCATGGAAGGGCTATATCTTGACACAGAAATCAGTTTCTGGTTTCAAGTTAATTCCTTTTCCACCGAACAGTAAGTCTAGGTCTAGAAAAAAAAAAGGGGGGAGGGGGAGAAAGAAAGCAAAAAGAAAAAACACCAGTGGATTCCTTGAAATTCCCTGAAGTGAGGGCCAAGAAATACAGCGAAAAACACTAGACTTGGCAGGTCTATAGTTTATCTATACCTCCGAAGGATGAAAAGCTGGATTGACCCCGTTAGCACACAGGCCTGTTGTTCTACCAGTCTAGTTAGTTCAGGCAGCCTTAACCCTTTCACTTCGCCCTTGTAGCATGCTTATGTTAGACGGTGTTACGCATGTTTCTGATATGAGGTGCAGCCAAAGGAACAGAAAATGATCATTGCCTGGAGCCCGCGCCGTCTCACTGCCACCTGTCCTCATTCTCTCTGCCTTCCCCCTGCAGTCTCCAGCTTGTGTCCCAACACCTCCCTCGCTGCAGACGAGGGACACTCTGCAGTGGTGCAATGAGATACTGCAGTTCTTTTCAGCTATTTTATAGCAGCAGGAGGAGGAGGAGATCTCTCCATCTGCTCCCAACCCATGGCCTGTCTCATGGAAGTCCAGTTCTCAGTTTAAATCCAGCATGGCCAATTCTAGATGCTTTTCCACTTCTCACAGCCTCTCTGCTCGCCTTGCCTCCAGAGGCCTGAGCGCAGGGATCGTCTTTGACTCTTTGCTTTTCATTTACTCTAGCTGAGCTGCCCCAGTGCGCTGTCATTCAGTGTCCCCAGTGTTTCCACTGCTTCATTCATGGTACTACAACTCCATGCATATCTAACCGGACAATAAACATTTTAATCAAGTCCCTCATTATCTCCCATCTCTGTAACTTCCTCCTCCTTGAACTCGTGTCATATCAGCCGGTTTGATCTACTTAAACAAAAGCTCTCAACATCCTCTTCCCTGTCCACTGCTGTGGTCAGAGCCAATCCAACTCCCGCCTTTCCTCTTCGTTTGCCTGCATCTAGTCTTTTATTTTCACACGCTGGGTTGTCATAGCTCCACCTTAGCTGTCATCGCGCCACCATTGTCTCTACTGTATGGCTCTGCTCTCTTCACCAGCGATGTTGGCATCCTTGTGCATTTAGCTGCTGCTCCCAGGGGAGCCTTTATACTCTCTTCCACAACAGTCGCCGACAGGATACCCTGCCTCCCTCAGCGAGGTCGGCGATACCAAACTTTGCTGCAGCAGCCATAAAGAGTAGATAGTTTTGCAATGAGGTGAGCATGGAATTGCTTACATGTGATATGGTTCAGGTTTGATGTTTTCAATGTATGTACGTCAGTCTGGGTATGCGATTGTGTCTTTCCCCTTCCTCACTCTGGCTGTCACCTGCTTTCGTAGCCTGTGGGTCTGCACAGCCGGTGTGCAGTGCTTGTGCGGTGGGACTGCTGATTGCTTCTGCAGTGTAAATTTTCCATGACACCAGAAAGGTAAGAGCTACCAAAACGACGGCAATTTTGTTTTCTAAGCGCTGCAATCCAGATGTGAACAATGGTATAGTACAGTTAAGAAATGCTGTTCTCTCCTCAAGTCATGTTGTCATGCAACGGAAACGCTCTAGAATATATGATAAATACTGAAACTGCAGCATTACTTGGCTACAAATCCAGGAGTCAAGGAAGGAATAACCATCCTAAGTCTATTCCCTTCTCTTTATTGATCTTGGTGAGACCTGCATTATTATTGTCACAGGCATTTTCCTTTCAAGTTTGGGTTTTTAGAGGCATTCTGGATCCGTATAAAGAGCCCTTTTCACTGACATCGCATCAGGCTTGTTATAATGTGAATGGCATCATTACAGTTCTCTCATTAACATCATAATGGCTCTGGAGGAATAGTGAGTGAAAACCCCAGCAAATGGAGTAGCGTAGCAATGTATAGTAGACTTACTGTGTAGAACTGCATACGGAAAAAGTTTGACACTTTAACCTTCAGGCTGCTGTAGATGCCTCGGGGTGTCCTCACACTGCATGCATTTGGCTGACAAAATGGAAAAAATTGTGGTAGCCTAAGGATCGAGGGCTGGGTTCAATAAAAAGCTGTGCCTGGCTTCCATGCCACTGAAGCCCACACAAGGCTCCCAAATGGATTTTCAAAATTGAATCCAGCCCTAAGTGTCAACCTTTTGCTGTGATTTTGTATAGTAAACGTATTGTATGCTCAAATGTACATCTTTCATCCTTTATTTCCAGTGGCATTAATGGAAATGTAACAATGCGTGTGCTGTTCTGCAGAGTCTCATTCAAACGAATGGGATTTTGGATGAAATCCCTCCATTGCATACAATAATGTAATATAAATGGGTCGGGCTTACGGCTGGACGATGATGAGATCTGGTTCTATTTCTGGCTCTGACACTGATTTGCTGAGTGACTTCTGGCAAGACACCCAGGAGTGGATTTTGCCACCCTTAACAGGGAAAAACAGTAAGTTGACTCTTCAGGAGCAATGCCAGAGGTCCCGTTTATGGAGCTAGGTCCGGTAGCATGTTTTCAGTAAATACCACCTCATACTTCAGGCTTCCAGTTTTGCCATGTCCAACTTCACCGTCGAAAGGGAGGCTGACTTTTTCCATGCACTGACTACTCGCAGCTCCCTTCCCTCTCATTTGCAACAGCTGGAAACCAGCGCTTCTGAAAATCAAATGGGAACAAATAGCATGCCCAGCGTCACAAGCCCTTTTGAAAGCCTGGTTCTCAGCTTCTGTGTGCTGAAGCAATTCCTTTGCTACAAAATTGGGCTTATTTTGTAGCTGAGTGCCACCTATACAGCTTTGTAATGCGCGCTGAGACCTACAAGCTTGGTTTGAGGCTTTGGTTTGGTGGGGGTTTAGATTTTTTTGTTTGTTTGAGGTTTTTTTGCCCTAGGGAAGCTCTATTATTTATGCCTCGGTTATATACAGTTTGGAAACATGGAGAATGTGCATGGACAGTGGCTATTTATAGAAGTTAGTTGGCCTGCCTCTATTAATTTTGCATATTGTAAATAGCAGAAACAGTTCGTTTACTTTACCGGCTGTCCAGAGAACTCATTTTTTTGAAGATAAATCAGCAGCGCTGCACAGAAGGCATCCCAGCACTTCCTTCCTTCCTTAAGCATAGGAAGACCTGTCTGTGATGAAATATGGTGAAAAAAAAAATAAAATATAAAAATCACAGCCAAAATCTCCGATTGTCATTTAAAAATTCCACAAAGAGACGCTGAATTCATTACGAGCACAGAAATCCTGACTTTCCCAAAGCAGCCATGAGTTTCTTCCAACCCTTATTCTCTAAGGACAAACACTGAGTGTTGACATCATGCCAACATGAGATTGATGTCTCCCTGTGAGTGATTCCTCGGCGCAGATTAATGAGGAGAGTCCATGGGTGCTTTCTAACGATGGCGTAATCTTTTCAGCCACAAAATACATCGCTTTAGAGCTAATTCTTGGGCCACTCTTCTGGCCCTGCCCTTCGGTCAGCAGACTGACCCACTTGTTGTTTTGACCAGTCTTTCCGTGTGTTGGTGCTCGGCTGGTGACAAAAGACGCGGGGAATAAATACTAAATATTGTCTGTGTCAGGGATCCCTTCCAGTGGGCCAGTCCAGCGGCTGGCTATTCCCCGTGTCATTGCTTCTTTGCCCAGGAAAAGCAAGATGGCACCAATGGGCTACCCCACGGAAATGACTGAGGGCCACATGCAGTGCGTGACCAGTGAAGCCGTTCCGAGGAAGGGCTTTAGGCACCTTTCAGCACGATTGGAGCCCGGTCTGGTGGCCTTTCCTTCCGAAGTCTGTTGGATTTTGCCATCACCTCCCATTTTCCGCCCCGCTGAGGAGCGTGGGGCAGACCCACGCATCTAAGGAAGAGAAAGCGCGTGGTGGAAGCCTGTTTTTTGTGGTTTTTTTTTAACAAACTAGCAGCCTTATGCATTCTTCCAGGATTTAAGAAAACAACTGGCAGATGTGAACGATTTATTTTTCTTTTCCCCTCCCTCCCTCCTCGGCCGCGGTTTATTTTTTTCCCTCTTGTTCGAGAGCGCTCAGCTGCTAACACAAACAAGCGCTGGAATTCCACCTGCCCACCTGCGGCCCCTCCTTCATCTTCCTCCGGGAGGGCTGCACCGAGGGGAGAGACTCCAGCCCGGCTTTCTTGGAGAGAGGAGGAGGAGGAGGAGGAGGAAGGAGAGGGAGGAGAAGGAGGGGCCGCGCCGCGCCGCGTCTGGGCGCATTGTTCCGCGCTCCTCTGCCAAGAAGTAGGTGACTATGAACTCATCGCTTGCCCCTCGCAGAAAGTTTGCTCCCTCCCTCCCCTCCCGCCTGCTGGCGCGGCAGGAGGCAGCTCGCAGCCTGGCGCTGGCCCCGGAGTCCCCGCTCCTGCTTAATATTCCGCCCGCTCCGCCGATGTTGTGCTTGGCTCCGGTGGGACCGCAACTCGCGGCTTGAAACCGGAGCCAATTTTCTGTCTTAGTCTCGCAGTGTTTTGACTGGAGGCAGATCCAGTTCAGTCCGATCGGGGCTAGTGGAAACAACTACCTAAAGTCTCCGCTGTCTGCCGTTCGCCTTTGGGGAGGGGAGGAGAGAGAAGAAAGGAAGGAAGGGAAGGAAGGAGCGCGATCCCCTGGCTGCGGGGCGCGCTCCTTCACACCCGCACACACCCGCACACCCCGCACACACACACACCGCACAGCCTGCTGCACACACAGCTGTGCACACACACACACCCGCACACACACACCGCACATACACACATCCACACCCCCTCACACCCCGCACACACCCCCGCACACCCCGCCGTGGNAGCCCCGGCCCCGCAGACCCCCGGGCCCCCGGCCGCAGGTAGGCACCGCGCCCAGCCCAGCCCGGCACCGAGGTTTGGGCACCGAGGTTTGTCCGCGGAGGGAGGCGCGGCGTTGGGGCTGGGGCTGGGCCGGGGTCCGCAGGTGTCCCCGGAGCGGTGGGTGCGCCCAGGAGGCGCTGCCCTCCCCAGCCCGGCCCTGCCGTTCTCCTGCCAAAGTTTTCCCGAAGGTGACAGCCCCCCTCGGATGGCAGCGGGTCCCCCCCCCGGGCTGGGGCTCGGCCGGGGTTAGTCAGGTGAGAGGGTTTGTTTCGTTCTGGTGGCCGCGAAACGGAGGTTCTGTGGAAATAAGGCGGCGGAGTTCTCCTGTGGCGCGGAGGGAAATGGAAAAAGAAGTATTTTGTTTGGAGAACCTCCGGCAAACCGCATGTCATTTGTCATATCTGATTTATTACCCGCAGGATCGCATTACAGGGGAATTTCAAGTCCTGTAACAACATCCAAGATCACATACTTTAAAAGGAAATATGTGGAAGAGGAGGATTTTCATCCGCCGCTCAGCAGCTGCGCGCATAAAGTATGTTTTCTAATAGTCATTATTTTTACTCCCGAGTTTCAGATGCTTAGTAACACTCGACTGACCCATTTCCAGAAGGCTGACTGACATTACACCGCTGAAATTAGGAGGGCGATCCAGCTGTTTGCTCAGAAACAAATAGTTGTCACTTGTTCACATTTATTGTGTTATTGTCATCGAATTGCTTAAGGAGGAAAGGCGTTTCTTCATTTCTAACAACTGTACATGGAAATGCTGAGAGTAACTGGGGTTTTTCCAGATTATTTTGTTCTTAGCTGGTTTATTTAACGCTTACAGAAACAGCTCTGTAACAGCGTTTGAACAGCAGAGAGAAAGAACATAAATTAAAAGGGTGCATGGTTCCCCACTCGTTCAAAACTTTTTTCCAGGAAAGAAAATAGTAATAGGTTCCATGCACCCCAAATGGGTTACAGATCCTCTAGAAGAACAGAATGACTTGGAAAGCTCCTTCAGTATTTAATCCTGTTTATTAAAAAGCTACTAACTCCAAAAGAACAGATTAGTAAGTGAAAGAATATCTTTTAATATTTTTTTTTTTTAATGAAAGCTGTCAGGGGAGGGATTAGGGCAAAGATTTCCCAGGCCGGCAAATACGTAAGTTGAAATCTGACTTTTTTTGAGAGAGAGATTTTATGCTTTCGTTCCTTAAGGGCTCAGTCCTGTAAGGAAGGGAACGCCTGGAGTGATGTGCTTAAGCATAGCTCATGCCTTGGGACACCACCCTTCCCTTACTGGATCCTACCTGCCCCATGGCAGTCCAGTGCTACCAGTATGCTACTGGTGATAGAGAGGACCCAGCCTAATCTGCTTAAAGCACCATTGATGGAAGGCAGTAGCACCACAGGAGCCCCAGAAACAGAAAACTGAAACAGATCAAGATGTGAAGCAAGTTTATACATTATCTTTACCTGCATCTCAGAGGCAGCCGTGTGAGATGTGAGGAGAACGGAGTGCCTCGTCCTTACCACGGGTGCTGGCTGGGAAGGTCTGCCCAGTGGGATTCAGTTTCCCTGGGAGGGATTGCTGCAGAGCACAAGTGAGCTTGCTTCCCATGGACCTTAGAGTAGCTGAAGGAATTTTCAGCTACAAATATTGTTGGCTGGAAATAAATACCTGACCAGGAAGGTGAAAAACTGCCTCACCATTAATTCCAGAAGATGTCCCGTCTGCTGCCAGAGCAATGAATTAATAGCATCGAGAGGATTGAAAAATGTGGTCTGGTTAGTGAGCGTGTTGCACATGTCGTATCACTGATGTTAGCCAGTTTTTTTCTTGGCTGGATTATTATACTAGTGATTATTTTTCTTGCACAGAGGAGGAATAGTTACTTAGCCCTTTCTAACAGCACAAAAAACAGTTGCAGAGGTATTGGTAAGGTGGACCTGCCCCAGACATCAATTTGTGCTTTTGTAGAGGTCTGTCAGGTCAGAAACCCTGGGTCACCAGTTTCTTCTGTTCAGCACAAATGTGTTTTGTACTTTGCAACAGTGAGCTCTGGGGAGGGAAGGAAGGATGCTCACCATGTGTCTTCAAAGAACGAAGTTAACGTTCTGAGGTTGCTTGTCCTGTGGAGGGTATGATGGTAGGGCCCAGAGCCTCTTTCCGGAGGGCTCTTGGCAAACATTTGTAGTAAAAAGCCTTTGACAACTTGTTCCTACTGGTGGCCCTCCAGGATGTTATCTCCAGGAGGATCACAGTTCAAGGCTTACTGGTTTGCTCCAGGCTTTTGTGGCTTCACTGACTACTGCTGCAGCAGGTATAAAGGATGCAAATTAACCTATGGGCTTAATACAATTTAAAATGAGTCATTTATTATAGAAAATTACTCTCTCCAACAAAGGAGAGCTTCAGCTGTGAACTTACATGAAAACGCGGGCATTTTCTGTTTTCACAAGGCACTGTGCTGCTTCTAAAGCCCTGCAGACAGGACCAGGCTGTGGAAAGAGCTGGAGGGCTGAGGAGAGCTGAATGGATGTGAAAAGCAGCTGTGCTTTAAGCTCTTTCAGTCCTCATAGCTACGACTTCCACTCGGCAAAAATGCTGTAACCATGTGGGAAAGGGAAGAATGATCGAGCCACAGATGGGGGGGATTTAGAGCAGTCTCTCTTTGTGCTGTGCTGCTCTCCTCCTACGCAATCCAAATTCTTACTAAAAATGAAAATTAGTTAATAGTGCTTACAGTAGCATGAGTTGCCCCCTCTCTTATTTTGATTCCCAGGGTAGCGATTACAGCGCAGAATCCGGGGCCTCCCGGGGGCAGTAACCTGCTCGTGCTGCCAGTGCTGAGAAAGGGAGTCCTGGAAGGACCAAGGAAGGGAGAACAAATCTGTGGGCGTCGAGCCAGGATTTCTGCAAATCCCCGTCCTCTCTTCGTTTCCTGACCTTGTCCCTGCCTATCTGCGTTCCCACCGGTCCTGTAGAGCACGGGGTGCAGTACGCAGGCCAACAGCTGCTCTCCAGATGCTGTGATGCTTTGAGATGGGTTTCTCCCTGCCTCCCTCCCTGCGTGCACTTTTGTACACGAGAGCAGTATAAGGGGAGCTTGGCAAATGGAGACCTCCTCGCTGGAGGGCCTCTTCCACTGGCAGCAGATGAAATGCTGCAACACTTGCTGCGTGAGGTGATGGCTTCTGGCTTCGTCTTGCAAACCTTGAGACTGCAGGAGGGGGACCTTCGCTTGGCTTCAGAGCTCTGCAGAAGCCCCACAGGGGAAGATGGAATTGGGTCCATTTACATCAAAAGCCCCCAGCCATCACTGGAGCAGAACTGCACAACAGTTTTATGTTCTAACCCCAAATGCAAATAAAAAGCCAGATGCGTGCATCTGGATTTCACTCTCCCATCCTGGATTTGTGCCCAGCGATTGCCTCTGGTGTAACGCTCGGCTACTTAGCTATTAAACATGGGTGAATGCTCTAAGAAAAAGCATGTCACCGTCTACATGGGTGTGCAAAATGAGAAGCCAGAAAAAGAGTGAGAAAAGTAGTGGCAGGGGGGTATACTTTGTCTCACGTTCTTTCTCCTGGCCTAGCACAAAAGCAGTTGACTTCAGTTCGGTGTCTTCTGTCTTTTGCATTTTCAGACAATCTCCATATTTGAGGAGCGGGCCCATATTCTTTACATGTCTTTGGAAAAGCTGAAATTCATTGACGATCCTGAGGTCTACCTGCGGAGGTCCGTCCTCATCAACAATCTAATGAAGAGAATCCACGGAGAAATCATCATGCAGAACAACTGGTGCTTCTCCGCCTGCTCCTTCGGTGGCACCTCGCCACAAGAATGGTTTGTGCCTCAGGACTGTCCGTACAGAAAACGCCTTCGGATGGCAAAGGAAGAGTACGAGAAGCTCCACACATGCTGCTTCTATCAGGAGTGTGGCAGTCACTATTTAAATCTACCCTACTCTGTTAATGCTAGCACAGAAAATACTTCCTCCTCCTCTTCTTCTTCCTCCTCCTCCCCTCAAATTTCTTTGCCAAGCTGTTCCCAGCAGGCGGATTATGACATTGGTAGTGCCCCTTCTTACAGGAGCGATGACCAGATACCTGCTAATGAAATATTCGTCACTAATGGCAGGTCTCACAATAATCAGGAAAAGGCAAAATTTAATGACGAGAAAGGAGGTAATGAACCTGAGCGAGAGAGCGTTGCCTTAAACTGTGAACCTATAAGGGGCACCCAAGCTCTCGAATGTAAAGGCAAATTTTATGACTATTTTGAGACTGGATGCAATGACAAGAGCAACGTAAGTGAATCCTGGAAAAAATCCTTAAGGAAAAAGGAATCTTTACCAAGTAATAAAGTGTGCTGCAGCAAAGGAAGTAAAATCTGAGGCATCTTTCCTGCTCTCTCGAAGCATGCACAGCATGTTGGTTTCTCTATCAAATTTTTATTTTGAATGGATTTTTTATAGTTTTCTACAAATGGCACAATTGTGCCACAAACGTTATATGTAGTTTCAAATGACTGGAGAGCAGATTGCGTAAAGCGTCTCTCTGATCTGCATCGGCGGGCTATTTATAAATATGGAGACTTCATAAAGAACGCAGTTGTGTTGCCGCTGCTGAGCACAATAGTCTGTACGGCTATGGTGTAGCTTTCGTTACTGAAAATACCAATCAGCCAGATGGGGAAAACATATTGTTTTATATATCCCCGCCCCCAAGAAGTCTGCCATTAATTAAGAAGAACCTCCATTATGTTTACCAAGGAATTAGAAGTCTGGTAAACAAATTGATGCTACCAGCAAGGGTGATGTGCTCCTTGGAACTCAGTATTTGTTCTGACAAAGGACTGTCGTCATGGACTGGGAATAAACCATCCTTGTGTTTTGTACTGATACTCTTGAATTCCTGGTTTCAGCGTCTTGCTCAACTGACAAAATAGGACATAGCATGAAGAAATAACCTGTTTATGGGATGTTAATCAGAAACGCAACACGCAGCTCAAGTACTTGCGTGTTTTCACCTCGGCTGTAATAACTCATGAGGCTCGTTGTTACACAGGGCAGGTTTTTTTTTGGTGCCTTACTTTTTTGTCTTAATTTTTGCCAGCGTGAAAATTAAGTGTAAATCGGTGATACAGCAGGGATCTAACCTAAACAGAGAAAAAAGAAAAAACAACAACCCACAGGGTGGATCAATATTATTAGAAACCTTTAACCTTTGAAGTACTGAGTTCAGCTTCCTATTCAAACAGCTCTGTTCTTCCTTTTTGATGCTCAATTGCTTTTTGATTTGCCATCCTTAGGAAGGGATTTAAGAAACAATAGAGAGATGTCTCTTGTAAACAAGCATTCGATGCTTGAGTGTTTCTATGGCAACTGTCTGTTGCTGGGGCTCTTTTTTTTTCCTTCTTCGTATAATGAAGTTCATGAACCAGTGGCATGTTTTATACTTTATTCTGTTTCGCATAATTTCTCTCTTTTAGATTGCAAAAGCATGCGGGAGTTTTCTATTACTTTTGCTGTTGATTTAAAAAAGACAAGAAAAGAAAGCAAAAAGCACAACGTTAATCAATAATGTGGCGATAAACGCGAATTTATCTGAATGAATGTAAGGGGTTTAATTTTAAAAAAGAACGTTTTGGAGAAATGAGCTGAGATTTCAGTGGCTAAGGATGATGTTTAGTCATCCCTAGGTAGACTGTTTACAGAAGTGTGCTGTTTAAAATGCCCAGAAGATCTTAGCCGGGCTTGGACTGAGATCATTGTGAGTCTTAGATCCACCACATTAATTAGTTCCCACAGTCCCCATAACAACTGGCAGGGTGTGCTCAGCTAAATAGCCACATCGATGCCACGGCTGACTCATAATAGCTGCTTGTTCCCACAGCACCATGCACTCAAGCAACATCTTCTCCACTTGATTCTTGTCCAAAGGGTGAAATTCACCTCGGTGCTGGGGGAGCAGCCAGCTCGGCACAGGGCGCAAGAGTCCCTTGGGGGTAACACCACCCTGGGCTGCCTCTCTGGGTCAGAGACCTCCTGCTCTGGGTTTCATGGGTTCAGCCTGAGTCCTTCTGGGCCGTGGTTATTTTGAGTGGTGTGTGCATCCCACAGACACATCTGCAAACGGGACAGTGTTGGTGACTAAGCCCAGTGGTCACAGGAAAAAACTCTTCCCCCCGCCCTTCAGCCAAACTGACCACAAAGAGAGTCGGATGTAAATCAATGATAACCTTTATGCGATCAGGGGAGTTGGAAGTGGTAAGTTTATAAAGGTTATCATTGTGAAGAACAACAAAGAAAGAAGTACAACTCCCACCTGATTTCTCCAAGACAGAAGCCTTTTTTATTATTAATAATAATAATATTAAATATAGATCTCATTCATACAGTGTATGAGTAGGATCATCATTTAGACATTTGTCCACAAGGACCAATTTTTTTAAAAAATGGATTTTTCTTGTGTTATACCCAGGTAGTCTAGTAATGTCTGCTCTTTTCCAATATTTGATAAACACTTGATGTTTTAAGCTTAAATATTAGATGCTTGTATACTAATGTGTTGTTGTAGTAAAGTGAAATTTCCTTGATATATATTTATTAAAATGACAAAAATTCATTTTAATTTTACATCTCAGATGGCTGCTGGGTCCTTTCCCCCATGGTCCCCTCCCTCACCCAAGGACATGCCATTTATTCAAGCTGCTCCCTGCTGAAGAGGTTACGCTGCAGTTGACGTTCACCTCAAGCTGAGTCCAGCACGGAGCTCAGCCTTCTTGGCATTTCAGGAGCCTTTAGGACAGTCTGAAGGTGCATATATGGCCAAGGAAAACACCTGGCCAAATGCTACCCAAACCACAAATCAGCTAACACTTTTGGGGGGGGCTGAAAGGTGTTTGAACCTAAGGGGCTCCTCGGTCTTCAAGAACAAACCTGCACACATAGCCCATTGCAGTCTTCTGGCTTGAATTTGCAGCAGCTGAAGTGATGGATCAGCAGAAGTTTGTCTATTCTGACCGTTCTAACAGCTTCTTTTATTCCAGGGACTCCTAGAAATGAACCTGTTACAGCTCTGGGCAGTCTTATTGAGTGTCATCAGGATCTGTAAGGGATGAAATGTCATGTAATGAAGGTTGGCCTAGGGATAAGTGGTCTTTTATGCCTTTCTCTGGACCCTGCCTCAAAAAGTAATAGCGAATACTGAAAGTGGATGTATTGGACTCGGGAATGTGCTGATTTATCCCGTTTCCTTCAGAAGAGACGGAGGTATTTCTTGTTAGAAAAGGGAGTTGGAAACACCCTTGTCCAATTGCCAGAAATGCGGTAGACCTTGATACAATTTCCAACCTGGGTGAGGCTGAAAGGATTTCATGGTTTAAATTTGATCTGATTTATGACATGTGAAGAGTGTAAGCCTGATCGGCCTTTTCCTTCTTATACACTCCAGCACTAAGGACATTTTGCTAGTATCACAAATTTTCAAGAAATAGATCTTTTTTCCAAGACTATACTAATGCCTCTCACCCAGATGTCCCACACATAACTGATGAAAGAATGCTCCTGGCCTGCCTTCCTGGAAGAACTGGACAGAAGAGCTTCTCTTGAGGAGGTTGTTTTCCTCTTGTATGATAAGATACTTGTCTTGTAGAGTGTGAGACTGTAAAGTACTGTGCCTTTCAGCAGGCTAATGACGGTACTTCAATAACACATGGAAAACAGCAACAGAAAAAGGTGTTTCTGTTGTCAGGTCTGTTTTACTGTCGCTAAGAACGGAAGTGTCATTTTATCTTCAGGATCTCTTTCCACCAGGTAATACATTTCCCTTGGAAACGCATAGTTCATTGAAGTTGAGAAAATGGCGTTCCTTTTTCAAAACGTGACATAATATCATTGTGCTTCATATATACTTCGTAGTTTTGGTCAAATTTTACTATTTTTACTGGATTAGCTAATCTGTTTAAACAGCTTAACACGGTTACTTGAGCATCCCCAGCACTCCAGTAGCCTCAGCTGACACGAGTTTGCAGTGGCAGCATAGCAGCTGGCTCCACAGAGAACACAAGCACAGTCTGAGCCGCAGAGATGAAGTGCTTCTTTCAGTCCTGAAGATGTGACACCCCAAAGCAAAGTTGTGGTAAAGAGGCTTTTTTTTTCTTCACATTTCATCTGCCTGTGCACCCTCCAGCCTCCTCTTATGCCTCTCAGTTACTAACTGTCTGTTTGCAGAAGATGGTGACACGCTGCCGGGGTGGTACACTGGGTGCCACCACCTTCTAGATTTGCGCAGGGGATGCAGGGACCTGGCTCAGAGGCACGGCAATATCTAAGGGCAGCTGAAACTAATTAGGGTGCAGTGTGTCTTGGCTGCTTTGTGGACTCTCTAGAGGTCCGTGCCTGTTGAAACCCACCCAGTTAAATGGTCTTTCCAGCTCTCGGTGGCTCAGATTGCCAGTATGGTAGTGATTAAAGGGCAATGACAGAAGCAGAGATGTGAAGATGTTTTCACACCTTGTGTGTGTTTGACTCATGCCCTTTCATTGCCTCCTTGAGACGAAGGCTACAGCCAGAGTCCTAGCAATTGCAATTGTTGCTTACTCATGCCAGAAACCTTGATAAAAGACGTTTTGTACATTTTATTGCAATAAGAGCCAGTCAGTCACATCAGAGAAAGGTATAAACTGCTGTGGGGTAAAGGATTTCATCTGGTCTTTTATTCAGTGAGTGTAACTCTCCTGTGGAAGCCTCCAAAAGGGACCTAACCTTTTCCATCACTTGTCCCTTGCTTTGCAGCCTCGAAGAAAGGGGCTGCCCTTGCTTTCGGGATGGAACCTTTTGGGCTCCTCAGTACTGGTATGAGTTTTTCTGCAGCTGCACGAAGCACCCCAGAGGCTTTTCCTGGCAGGGTGTGCAGAATCTGCTAGATCGCAGCCAGGGAAGTGCTGCAAAGCATCTTGCTGGAAATGTTAGGAGATGTGAATCTTCCACAAGGCAGCCCATGTAACAGCCAAGCCGCTCAGTCATGACTACTTGGAATACACAGTAATTTCCTGTGTTTTCTCAATCTCACTTTAACTTCTCTGACAGATGGGGAAAGATGACTAAACCGAGGGAGTTTACAAAAGTTCGTCTTGTGGTGTTTGCAAACTGTCTCTGTGAGGTCCATTTTCTCTAATGTAAACACAGCCGTGGCAGGGTGCCCGGGGCCTTTGCAGTGCTTAATCCTGCTCAGTTTAAGGCTGCTAATGTGCGGTGTACCCAGCCAGCCGGGGCTGAACCGGGGGACAGCACAAACCAGCCCTGGAGCTGAGGGGAGCTAGGATGAGGCCTTCACTCCTCCCGGCTCTCCACAGACAGCACGAGGCAAAGCAGCTGTGGCCGTAAGACCAGACTGAATTTACTGTTTGGAGTCAGTGGCTTTCCATGTCAAGGGGCCTGGGGTCAGGTGTGGAAGGTTAGCTTAAACTTCAGGGGAGTAATCATGTGAAAACTATTGCACTTGGGGCTCTAGTTGGCCTGTTGTTGCTCTTCCTAGTCTTTAAATCATAGCACAAGAAGGAGTGTGTTCTGGGGAAGGTAGAGTTTCAGTTCCTTGGCTTTGTAAAAGTGGTGTAGACTGCAAGGTGTGCAAAGCCTTCTCACCAGATCCAGCTGAAAGGCCAGGTAGGCAAGTACTTAACTTCTTTTAGTCTCTGTGTTTGAGTTCCCCCTCTGACAAGTTCAGGGAGTGTGGGGAGTCACAGATGGGTAGTCTGTGTACGCTCAGAAGTATGCATGCTGGGAAAAGAAACCTCAAACCACAACAAAACCCCCCAAACAGGGAGATACTGAAACTGAAAAATAGCTGATCTTCCAGGACTAGTAATTCTTGTGGATTAGTAAATTGGAGAATGATACTTTATTAGACAGAGCATCTAATCTGTCATATGGGGATTGCATAAAGGAGATAAATGGTCTGTCTGCTCAAGGTCAGTCCACTTAGTGTTACCTCCTGCAGTGGTACTTTCCCCATGGAATACTTGGCCAGGCTCATCTTTATGTACCACGGGATGTGTCTCCCTCCTGAACAGCTAAAGGCTCTGGCTATTGCAGAGGAGGGAGATGAAGTGGTAGCAGGTGGTGGCTGTGCCTTCTCCATGAGAAACTGGCCCGTAGCTGTTCCAGCTGCACATCTCCAGCCAGCTCAGGGGGACCGCGCATTGTTTCTGCTGTCCCCTCACCACCTTGTATTTCTAATGCAGCATTTTCACTTGTGAACTGTGACTGGTGTCAAATGCTCCCTGGCAGTTTACTGGCTGGTGTTTCAGAGACTTTTTGCATTTGGGTGATGGGCAATCAGAGAGTCAGCTGGCATGAGATGATGCTGTGTTACTGATTTTGGAGAAGCTGTGCCTGGTTGTATCAGCTGACCACCCTCTCCTACGTTTTTTAGGGGGGTTGGCTTTTCCTCTGCCTCATTTTCATAATCAGGACAGGTTTCAAAGGGCAGTCCCTCTCTTCTACCCCATACAATTGGGACTGGCTACTCTGTCTTTATCCCTTTAGTTAGGGAAAGCTGCTGCCTGTGGGAGTTTGAGTCGAGCAGCAGATTATTTTCAAAACCAGTCTTATTCCCTGACTCCAAAGTAATTTCTGTCTCCCAGTACATGTGTAAAATCTGTGCTCTATTCCTTCATCAACCCTGAAAACCCTTGCAAATTTTGTGGGTTTTTTTGTTTTTTATTTTGCCTCCATCCATTGCTCCTGCAGGGTTGAATCCTCTGTGCTTGTAACTGTGAGTAGGTCCCACATACCAGGGACGTCCTCTCAGCCATACAGCTACCATGGGGCCATTTATTACTTTGACTAAAGTACTGTGGTTTTGGCTTAGAACACAATTGCCCTTTATATTGTAAATCGTCAGACAATGCACATACATTAAGTGTTGCAAGTGTAACGTGCTTTCAATATTATGTTTTCTTCAAATTTGTCCTCTCTGAGTCTCAACAATTATGACCAAAGCAATCTACATTTCTCAAATTCTATTATTATTATTATCATCCTGAATCTACAGGTTGACTATTGAGCAGCCTGCACTTTACCTGCAAAGGTCTAATACATATTACTTCTTATTTACCCTTTCCTATACATGACAGTTCGGATTCTGTTTTTCCAGCAGACTAACTAATGCAATCATGGCCAATTTAATTCTGTGTTTGGCACGTAGTGTTAACGCGGTCCTGAAACGTACCTTCATTGCACAATTGCTCCGATACCGAAACTTTAAAATAACCTGAATAGTCATCACAGTCATGAAGAAAATCTTAAAGCGTGAGTTTGGCATAAGCTACTGTCGGATCATTTGCCTTATTCTGCAGGCAGGCTGAGACAAGGATTTTTATTGTATGACTTTATCTACCCGCTGAAAGCACCCGTTTGCTAGCTCTGAGGCTTAAAGATGACAGTGTAATGTCAGCTTTTGAGGTATTTCACTAGTGACCATTATAAAGAAGACATACAGCTAACAAGCTTGCCCCACATTCCCAGTGGTCTTCTGAGCTGCTCAAGCTGCTGGTGGCCGCCAGTAGTCCCCTTCCAGCTGCCAAAGCTCCTTTGAATATTTCCATGTGCTATCAATAAAATATCTTTCTAGGCTCTGGAAACACAGGAACAAGACAAACTCTCTTCTGAACATCAACATAAATAATAAAGGCAATTCGGCTGTTAATTTTATTCTTTTAATTTTGAATATATGAAATCTTTTTGTAAAAAAGTATTTGGAAACTTAATTTTAATTTAAATAATGCAACCACAGCGCTTTCAAGCTGTCGTGAATCTGACACCCGTGTGCTAAAAATCCTTCCTGATCACATCGCGCTACCCTGGTGGGTGCCAAAATCAGAACCTCGGCAGAGCCTCTGAGGTTTGACTGGATGTTTTCCCACACTGCCTCATTTTTCCCCTCTGCTCAGAAGTACTGAGAAGATGCATGTGGAGGGGGAGGGGACCCGAGAGAAAAATGTAAATCATGGCAACCTGACTGTCAAGAGGGTATCACTTTTTAATTCCTAGCTGATGTTCCCAGCGACAGTGGAACAATATTAAATTGTTTTGGTTTGCCTCTCGGCTTGGTTTACAGGTGCCGGGAGACAAACAGCCCCAGCCCCTCGATCGCAGAGGTAAAGGGACCTTGCAGCGGAAAGCTTGCAGAGAGGTTTTGTTCCCCTTTGATAGGTCGGGCTGGCGCTCATTGCTGGAGCAGCTGGGAAGAAATAATTAGCATAACAAAGAGCTATATTATGGTATTGCATTGTGCATTTCGAGCCTTCAGATACCTTGACACGTTCGGTTGCATGTTACCTAAATCCCAATTCTAGGTAGAACTGGATAAACACAAAATAAAAGGGAGATAGATCCCCCCCCCCTCCGCCCCAACCTTTAAAATTGAAACAATGTCAAAACACTCTAATTGCAAATATAGAAATCCTCAAGGTTTTGAGCATAGCTGTGCTGC
>WEIS01086549.1:0-10014 GCA_013389965.1 Todus mexicanus
TCCTTTCTTCCACACTACCCATGGTTTTACAGACATCTACCACGTAACCCTCCAAGCTGTCTCTTTCCCAGACTGGACAGTCGTTCCTTACATTGGATCACCCCCCCTCAACTCTTCACAGTTCTTTCTTGAGATGGAGGGACCACAAATGCAATGATGTAAGATATGGGCGAGCCACAGTTTTATACAGTGCCACGATAAAGCTCTCTGTTTTATTCTCTATTCCAGTCCTGATTTTTAGCATTTGCTTTGCTTTTTTTGATTGATACTCAGTACTGAGCTGATATTTTCATCCAGTTTTTTATTGCAAGGCCGAGATCTCACTTTTGGCTGGTTGCCATCAGCTATACCCCTTTCTATAACTTTATAAATGTATATAGCTCTGCAAGATATAAAAGGTGGACTCTGATAAGTTAGTAATTTTTCCATGTTTATAATTTAGTATTTATCTAAGCTAAATTTAATTTGACATTTTATTGCACAGGCATTCATCTGTGTAAGATCCTTCAAGGATTACTCAATGCAGGACTTCATTTTTACTACCCCAAATAGCCCAGTATTACTAATATTTGCCTCAACTTCTCTCACCCACTTTTGCAAGCAGTGTATTAATATGCCAAACGCAAAATCACGGTATTGCAAAGCCTCCAGTAAGAGACTTCCCTTAAACCACACCAGCTCTTAACTAACCTACTTCCAGAAAGGTTTACTAAACATCTCCATTAACATGAGCACTTACAATTAATAAGCAGCATATACAGGGGAAATACTTTTAATAATATTATTTACCAAATATCACAGCTGTCCTAGAAGGGCTGTCATTTAAACCACAAGGAATACTTCCTATTGTGTTCCTTAATGAGCATTACTGCACAGCTGCAGGAAGAGGGGAAGCATCTGCAAATTGTATCTCGGAGACCAAAGGGAGGAGAAGAATTGGGAATCAAAGCAATTGTGAGGTGTATACATCCAGCAAATGGGCTCCAAATGGATGAAATTCACTGAGAAGAAAGACTTGAATCGCAGCAAGTCACCTCCTTCCATTCTCATCTGCCCTCAGCAGAAACATAATGGCCTAGAAAAGAGGCTAAGCACAATTAACTAATGTAGCCCCTTGGAAAAGCCCACTGAAACACAATATATTGCCTTTTTAAACAACTCCATTCTTACTATGTAAGTATTAAAACTTCATTTCAGAAAGTAAACTAGAAAAAATTATGATGTTAAATTCTGTTACAAGCAGAAATAAATGCATCGGTGGGGTCTGCCAAAACAGTCTTTAGTCCTGGGTTGCATTTTTATGTCCAGGAATCACCCTTGTTTTCTAATGCGCGGCAAGCGAGTGGAAAGCTCAAGAGCCCAACCCTCTACTCCTTTCACGCCCTACCTGGCTGGAGTGGCCTAGCTGCTGCACAACACAAAAGGAGGACTGGCATCCACAGAGAAGGGGAGAAGACAGTAAGAAGGAAGCGAAGGACGGAACTCACCTGCACCAGTTAATCTGTTAATATCAAACATTACAATGACCATGATTTCATTTTTAAAGCAAGATTACAAAAAGCTTCTGTGAACTTTGGATTAGTCGGATAGAAATTCTACAGCTTCTGTGAATCTAGCAAGTTCTAAAAAGCAGGAAGCTATCTATAAGCAAGCTTACTTACTTCTACTTTACCCTTAAAATTAATATACAGCAAACATCTCAAAGTAAGAACCGCAAGCTGGAGATTCAACAGCTGGACTGCTACACTTTCAGCATTTTTATTTCTGGATTAAAAATGATTGGATTGTTTCTACTAAAATAATTAGCAACAGGCATTAACCTCCAACAAACTGCTACATTCAAGCTCCAGAGTTAACCACCTCCTGAAGGACAGGAGCTAGTTCTCACTGACCAGCAGTATCACTTGACAGGCTTATTGAAGTCAAGCTATCCACCCACTTGAGCTGAAGCAGCCTCTGGAAGAACAAGTCTTGCTCTCTCCACCACCTTCCCTGCACTGCTGCCTTCTTCAACTCCACACAGAATCTCTACATCTAAGAAATTATCAGCTAGATCTGACTGAAGAGTAAGTAGCTCCATGAGGTTTCAAAACAAAATATGCAAAAGCAAAATACGATCATAACAGTAGCAGCATTTTCAGAGTTTGACAGAAAACCTAAAGGCACTATTTGCAAAACTATTTGATGATAGACAGGCAGGCATATGATAAGTAGTGAAAAGGTCTGTTAACCATCTGCAGAAAAATATATGTGTAAGATCTGTTTTATATGGATGGAAGATCTGGATACTTACTAGAAAAGATGATAACTAAATACACTCAAAATCAGAGTAACTTCAAGAGGTTAGCACAAGGGACAAGTGCCAAGGACAAGACAGCAGTGAAAGGCTTCCTTCTGCAGATCTCAAGCCCTAACACAACCCCTTTCCAAACCATACTCTCAAAACGGTGGGCTTGAGCCATGGTCTGGTTGATTTATACCACAAATGATGCACCAAAGTCAAGAGGCAGATTCATCAGACAGAGCTTTGTCCTACCCAGTTAGAAAAATGTTTGGCAGCTTTTCTCATACTGCAACCTCCTGGATCACCCAGCAGAGATGCCGTCTGTCACCCAGACATCCTATACCCATTCAGCATTTGTAGCAACCACACTCTTGGTTGAGAAGCACAAAGATGCAAGACACATCTGCAGTTATTACAGCACAAAACTTTGAACCCATGTCTACAAACCAGACTGTAAGTAAGAGGAGCCCACAATGACAACACTAGAAATGTACTTATCCTTTAATGGGTTTTATGAGACAAGGTTTCAAAGACAGAAATAGTCTTATTCAGCCAAAAACTAGAAATAGAAAAAAACTGATCAAGACTTTCAGCACACAAACCTTTTTCAGATCTGAAACAGTAAGAGTTTAATTGTGGACTACATTATTTCTTCCTGAAAACACTGTTAGATCACCACAACTACAACAGCAGTGCTCCCCAGATTCCCCGACAAGTGAAATGGAAACATCCAGGACACATAACAAAAGCATTAAAACCCCCCCAAACCAAGACCTATTTTGAAATTCTACCAGAGAAAACATCCTGCTGGCTGCTGAATATTTCTGAGAATCCTCCATCAACGAACAACTATGAAGAATTAGCTACAGAAATTATGACACTCATATAGGGATGGTCATGACTAAAGAACTAGTGATTGTACAACTTTTGAAAAATAAAAACTGCACTCTTTTTGTCTGAACACCACGGGAAGCCAAATTAACCACGATAAGAATACAGTTAGACTATTTGTCTGCATATTTGGAGAAATACAGTCAACCTCTTTAACTGAAGCTGAAGGAAAATACGCAGCAATATGACCAAATTGAATTTTAACTGTAGAAGGGACTGCTTTATTCTCTGACTTCACCCCCTGCATAATAACAACAGAACATATTTTACCAAGTCCTATGTCAAAGTTACATTTCCGTTTGAAAGTCTCCGAGTTCACAAAATCACTGACTGGAAAAATTCTAAATGTGTTTTTAACAAACTAAAAGGGAAAGTTCAAACTTTGTCATAAACAGGCTTGAAAAAGATAGATAAATTCATCTTTTTCACCACCCAATGTTAAGTTTTCATGTAATAATGTTTTCCAAAAGTCAAAGTTGTTGTATTTTC
Source organism: Todus mexicanus (assembly GCA_013389965.1). NCBI lineage: Eukaryota > Metazoa > Chordata > Aves > Coraciiformes > Todidae > Todus > Todus mexicanus. Next base: position 3,665 of record WEIS01086549.1, read on the forward strand.
AGAGACTGTAAATGGCAGTTAATGTTTCTCCCATGGATATAAGATTAATTTAACAGGTTTCTATCCAGCATAAGCACTCACAGAAGTCAAAACTTGCTTTGAAAGTTACAGATTGAGTTGATCGTGTTCTCTAAGCAAACAAAAAAGTCATGAAAATTACTTTTTTTCTCTCACCAAGCAAAAATGCTTGCACCATCAAGATTAACCGTGCAATCTTAAAGTAAACTGTGCTCTTGAAGGCCACTGAAGGAGCAAACCCTGCGCTCAGAGTGCTCAGGAGACAGACAGGAACAAATCACATCATTGAAGGACTTCAAAGTGAATTCTTCTGTGAATTCCCAGAGCAGGGAAATCTCTACTATCTGGAAAGCACAGCACTCAAGAAAGGCTGTGCTGCCTGTTAATTCTTCAAGTCATGTACCAGATGCAAAGAATCTTTTCTGGCTCTACAGAGAACTCCAACAGAATATCCAGCAACTGCTTACTCCATATTTAGTCAACCTAATCTGTAAATCATAACATAGTAAGAAAACAAACACAAAGAAATCCGTGTTTGAACACCCTATGCCCATAGACCTGGACAACTAAGCTGTGCCAATAAAGATGCCTCTTGGCAACACATTAACTTTTCTTTAAACACTCTGAAACGCAATCGGTTTAATCAATATCCTCAGGCGACCATCAAAACCAGTCCAGCATCTCCTCCAGCACCGCCTCAACGAGAAACTCACTCATCTCAAATCACATCACAAGAAAATATTGCAATCTTCACTTTGCAACGTCCTTTTGAAGCCCTCTATCAACCAGCGGTTACAGAGGAAACCACGGTTACTTCTCTTCCTACTCCTCTTTTCAATTCTCTTCTAAGGCAGAGGCGTACTGTAGTTTGGAAACCAATTTAAATTCAGCTGGTAGAACTCCATGTTATCAAAACTTATGCAGTACAATGCAGACAACCTTGAAAAAGCGGTTCTGCCGGGAGTCTCAGGATTTAAAAACAGGAAAAGGAAACAGTGAATTTAAGTAAGGAGATTTTAAGAGGAAGAGAAATCATCCAACATGTTCTTGGCCAAAAACTGCTGTATTCAGAGATTTGGGAGTGGACATTTTATACACAACTGCCCGTGCTGGTTATCTCCAAAATGAGAAAGAGGACCTGCAGCAGGAGATATCTGATAGGTATTTAGTCCCATAGTCCATGCTCCCAGGTTGTTTCAGAGTTTATGGCTGTTTTGCACATTCTTCAGAAATTCAGAAGTATTTTGGCAACCGTTTGTGTAATTTTTAAGGGGAAAATAACATATTTTTTTAAACTACCAATATGTGAACATGAAAGAAAGAATAAAATGTCAATGAAAAAATTCCTTTGAAAAGCGCAACTATCCAGATCGCTTTTCGAACGTAAACGACAACTCTAATTTGGCAGCACAGATCATGAATCAGCCTTCACTCAGCCTTCACTCTCCTTAACATAGGGAGAATGCACAAGGAATGAGATTTCTAGCCTAAGCTTTTCCATCACAAGATGTAAATACACTCTTTCACTTTAGAACTCTGACATCCAAGCTTACCTCACTTAGTCGTGGCTCATATCCCAAACAAAATCTACTATCATGCATATAACTAAGTTTTATTAGTAGTGGGAATTTGTTTCTTCTGCCTTCTCCCATTTCTGTGACCACAAATTGAATTTTCTAGACAGTTTCAACCTATTTAGGTGTCAGCCAGCTATATTCTCCACTCTAAAGGAGGTCACATGACTGCTGCATGCTTCAGATTGTCTCAATACCATCAGTGGAGAAAAAAAGACTTTGCTTACTCTTGAGCCATAATTCGCTTGCATTCCACTTCTTCCCTTAGGTACTTGTAGAAATGTTCATATGAAAGTTTAATGAAACCGTGCAGGTCTAATTCACAATTTGCCAATGACAAAGTATAGCCTAAAGTAATAAGCTCTAGTTGGGATCTGTAACGCCGCTGCTAGAGCTACGGACAAGGGGTCCGGAGGGGGCCACGCCACGCACTGGCATAGTGGGGGAAGCAGTCAGAACTGCAGACGCAATGGAGAAGTAGCTCAATGAGGGCCAAGGAAGAACAGGAGCAGCCTCCACAGCTTCAACAACAGATAACATGGCAACAAAGACAGACAATTTTATGGAATTCAATATACCACCCAACTACAGAGAAATTTCAAACCTAGCTAGCAGAACGAATTCCATAAAGCTCCATTTGCATTGACATTATAAAACTTAATATTAGCCTTTTTTTTCTTTCACACGAGAGCAGGATGGAAATAACATCCCCACATTAATCGTTATATAAGAAAACAAAAAGTTACCATTTTTGTTTTATTTGAGTAATCCATGCCAGTCCCCATGCTTGGGAGTTGCTTCCATAGCACTACTGTGCCATTTAGCCTTCAAACCTCTAACCAAAATTATCAAAGAACTATATCAAAACATTTGACAGGAGCTATACAAGTCAATACTGTCACGTTGTTTCTTTGTTCCTTCCCACCCCTTAATCTCCCTTAAGCCACATGTTGTCTCACATCCCCTTACTTAGATTACAGGATGTTTAAGGCAAGAACTATATTCTCATCCTGTATTTCTACAACACAAGCTACAGCTGGGTTCCTGCCCAAATGTAAAGCACTGTCCTAAAGCCCTGCAACCTTTCAAGCACTTCCACATTCTAAACAAGCAATAATAATCTTTCACAGACCTTTTTAATACCTTTCAGAGGTCCCAGGATGAAGTTTTCCAAGGATAAAAACCTAAGCTGATCTGACTGGCAATCGGTCTCTTGCAAGCATTTCAAGGGAATTTCAAAAAAAGACTGTTAATGCTGAAAAGCCAATGGAACTTCTGAATGACGTGCAGAAATGTACACAGTAACCTACGTGGTATTTGAAACAGAGAAAGGCACTTCTAAGAAGATTTTTATCCCAACGGGATGTACTTTCAAAACATAGAAGTTTGTTGCATAAATTAAACAAAACTATTTTTAAATTAAATGTGGTATTTACATGCAATTTATTAATAATCACTTTACTCCAGAAACTGAAACTCAGACTTCGCATCTTCAAAGCACAAAAGGCACACACCTTCTATCCAATCAATGCACACTTTGGAGTAGCTATTTTTGAGTTTTAAAAGCTCTAGGAAATACATCCCAGTAAAAGGATGATGCATTACCTACACCACCGTCTAGGAAACTATCACGTGATCACACTTAAATCCTAGAAACTCACACCGTCGTACCATCAACATAATTTAACCTTTATAACCCATTAGGCAAGAGAGAGACCTCAAATCCACCTAGAACAGACTTAGCTGCCTTCCAAAGGCACAGCGTATTCACATTCTGACTTCCTACTAATGGAACTTCATGTGTGCCAAAGTGAATCTAAAATCAGAGCTCTAATTAGAATTTCATAATTACATGGGTCCAAAAACTTCTGCCACCCCTACTATGTGAGCTGGTTTCAAAGACCATCAGATCAAAAGAAAACGTGTTGGCTTATGTCTAGTGCATTGAGAAAATAGCAAAAGCACAATAATGTTGGTTGATTTATAGAGCTGTCACTAATCTCTTCTAAAAACAATTCTCTAATACTAAGGGGACAATCTTGGCTGTGGAATTAATACCTACAGCATAACAAAGCATTACAGAAAGCATTCAGAGAGATTAAGTACCGAGGAGAGGTTGATGACATAAGGAGCACTAATTTGGGGAGGAATTTCCCAAGGGAAGTTCTAGAAGTCCAACACTTGAAATTGCAACCAAGTGTAGGGGGTTTATGCATTACTGACAATTCATGCAGCATTTCTCAAAAAAACCCCCAAAAACCCAAATGCCCATGATTTTCAGATATTTACAGTGAAAACCACATTCTACTAAGATCAATGCAAGGGAAGTACCAGACACTCAAATTTCCATGTACGTGAACCCATACCCAAATATTTGAATCTCATGGACTTAAATAAATAGGGTAGAAAGAAAGAAGCATCTCAAAAGCTTTTAAATATTTAAAAATCCCACACTGTAAAGTTTTGGGTGGTCACAGCACTCGCTCCTGTGACCATAACATCTCACAAAGTCATCTTTACCTCAGTACTTAAACCCTACCTTTTAAAACATTAAAAAGGCTTTGACAGCTGGCTAGGCTTTAAATGACCTTAAATATGCAGAAGGTGTAACAGCTCTGAGCACCAATGTATACAAGAGAAGAAAAGTATTTTAAAAACATCATAGCAAGGTCAGAGGGCCAAAGAGAGAAAGAGGCACTGATATTCACCCATGACAGAAGTGGGAGGACACAAATACAGAAAGCAAAGAAAAAGAAGGTTGGTTTGCCTCCACCAGTCAGCTGAAGATTTGTGACTGCTGGTCAGCACCCAAGTGGACAGCTTTGTATCGGGCACAAGCACTCTCCCATGACTAACCGCCTGCGGGTTTAAGAAAGACACTTTCCTAACTCTGCAGGGCAGAACCTGTATTTTACTGTATGGTTTCCCAAGGAGCCTGGTACTTAGAGAGGCCTCTGTATGCCACCAGGCCACACAGAACCCACCACACTGAGACACGATATGGGGAATCACTTGTAGACTAAATATTCGAATCAGTGGCTACAGTTATCTGAAAGCTACCCACAGTGGAAAAGAAGTGCAAGCGAAAGCAGTAACCTTAAAGTTCAAAGAAAAGGGATGAAGCGACAAAGTGGAACCATCAAGAAGCAGTTTTGAAGTCGGAGCACCCATAGAAGCAAAAGTAAACAGAAGAAAACAAGCTAAGAGGAGGTTTATTCTCCCAGAGTGACAGAAAAGCCAAGGAAGTGAAGCTGAAGAGGAGAAAAACAGCTCAGGAATTTGTGCAGGGACAAACTTTAGATAGATGAGTAAAAATAAGATTGCAAAAGGCTAAGAAGGGAAGAAGTCAAGGCAAGGAGAACAATTTCAGAAGACCAGTCTTGAAGTGGAGAGGTCAGAGAGCACAGCAGTTAGAAACATATAGTCCCTATGTAAATATCTTATTTAAATTTAAAAAAACACCACCACCCAAAAAAACCCACAGAAAAATATTAGCACATTTTAGGCAAAAGCAGGCTGATGATTGACCAAAAGCAAAACTGACTTATGGGGAAAAAAGCACAGTTAGGGGTTGGAATTAACAGGACCTAAAGCGATATGCAAGTGATAGAGAGCAGAGACGCGTTGATACTGAAATCAGGGTTATGTGAGAAAAAAAACCCCAAGACAAATTATTTCAGGAAATGACGATGCAGTGATCCTGGGAACAGGCTCCCTCTCTCCCAGTACAAACAGATCTCTATTTTCTAAGACTTTAAGTGGGAGGAGCCAATAGCTACAGGATAGGAAGCATCCAATACTAGCTCAGCAGCCTCAACGGCTGAAATTCTGACCCTGTAAATAAAATATTTGACTTCATAAAACCCAGTAATTCAATTAAATCTTAGTGTGACCACACACATTAGTAAAGATAAACACAGGCAGGCACAGCGGACATAAGTCCACTCTGCTAGGAAAACAGAAACACACACAGGGACAGGAATTAAAACTGCCGGGCGCGGGGTGGGGGTGGGGAGGGGGAAGAATCAACAAAATTAATCAACTGAGAAATCTAACAGTACAGACTCCATCTCCCAACACTGACCAAGGCTTCAAAGGCAAGCTCAAGGAAGGTTAACAGCTTATTCCAGAGCTTCCTACCAGGAATGGACACGTGCCCCCACTTCATAAACACAGCAGAATGCGATTCTTTCCCAGCGCTCCCCTGACTGCAATACTGGAATTCCAGACGCCTGCTTTTGCCCACAAAACGCAGAATGCTCTTTTCCAGCGGGGGGGGGAGGGCGTGGGGAAATCCTAGCTGCTGCCTCTCAGCCTATTTGCTTTGTATGGTAATTATTGCTATGGGACAATTAGCTGCTACGAGAAAAAAAAATAAAATCCAAACATTGAAAGACAGGAATTTTAAGCACACACAAACAATCTGAACTGCGCTTTTTGTTCTTTACATTGCAAGGAGAAGAGGAAAAAAAAGTAAAAAGCTCTTATTTCCCTGCCTCTATGGCCTGCATATTGTTGCGAGTATCTTTTACCACACTTTCTCTTAGTCACCACTTTTTCAAAAGCAATTTGGGGTTAATGCCAGGGTACTCCAGCGAGCACCATACCCTTTACGAAATAAAGCGACCACAGCGAAGTGTTGCATTTTGGGGACAGCGCAACGCACCCTCTGCATAAAAAGCAACGGGTCATGTTGCTCGCAGCCTGCCGGGCCAGCAAAGCGCAGCCGCTGCCGCCCGCCGAGCTCTCCCTCCGGCC
>WEIS01086559.1:6295-17067 GCA_013389965.1 Todus mexicanus
AGAAATGGGCCAGAGGGCAAAGGTGTGATTTGGTTCATGGCTGATCCTCCCCAAAGTGCAGAGGTGTGGGTAAGTCTGTTAGAGACACAGGGGTTAAATCTGCTACAAGGATCTCTGGTTTATTTTTCCCTAGAGCTTGGGTAACATTTCCTCTTATTTTGTTCCCTCTCATGTTTTTATCCTGCAGTTTGAGTTAAAATCATCTTGAAGTCTCCCACACCCTCCTTGTGGCCCTTTTTCCCCTCTATCTCGATTCATTTATACTTTGCATTACTCGGAAACCCACTTTCACCTTCTGTGGTCTCTCTCACCTCTTCTGCACAAGTCAGTGACCTTCAGCCCCCCCGACTTTCATTCCTCACCAGAGTTTGGNCCCACATTACAAAAGAAGGTAAAGAACTGCACATGGTACCTTTTGCTCTAACCTTGGAGAAAATCTCATCTCAACTCCAGAAAAAGGAAACATCTTAACCTTACACATATATATATATATAAAAATGTTTGCGTGTCTGAAGCAAGACACAAGTAGAGAGAACTGGGGATTGTTTTTAATATTTTTCATTGGATGGGAAGTCCTCTCTTGAACTTGGAGAAATGGACCCTTAGGAGAAGCTGGGACTGTAATATCCTGGGCACCTGAATGCAAAGACCCATTTCTCCTTTCTCCAAGGACAGCCTTTTTGCTTTCCCATGAAGTCAAATTATTTTCTGCCCCCTCTGCACTGGGATCTTCAGGGCTGCTCATCTTCCCATGCAGCTGGTTCTTCTGTCCATGTTCTCAGGAGCTTGTAGCACACAGCTCCTCATTATCTCCTGCCAAACTAGTGATTTACTTGCAGTGGTATTCCCATTGCAACATCACATTGCAATCCCCTGTAGTAGTGTCTCCAAAGAACCATGCGATTATCATACAAATGTTTAAAGGGTGGCTGTGAATCTGAAGGCGCAGTGCTGGGTTGGGTTTGGCAGACTCACAGGTAGCAAGCTTGGGTGGGTGCGGATTTCTGCCTGAATAATTAATCCATCCCTAGAAGCGTTATTTGAGGCTTGAGTGTCAGAGCAGATTTTGTTGAATTTTAATATTTCCTGTAACTTACACATCTCATCATTGCCCAGTTATTGTTTCCTGTGCTCTCTGGAATGACACCACCTTCCACTCTCTGGTAAGTTGCGGCTCTGTGAACACGTTAAATCTCTCATCCCATTCCGGAGTATTTTCAGCCCTCCAGCAAAGTGTTTGTAATCTTGTCACCCCATGTGGTTTGATCTTCCAACACCCAGCAAGGGTGAATAAACTCACCTTGTAACAGCTCCTCATTAAGGGAAAATGGCATATGACACACCCAGTGAAACAAAGCCATGAGTAACAGTACCATTATAGACACATTTCAAATGTAGGTCTCAGATTCCAGTGATCGTGGGTCCTGCTAAACCATTTTCATCCCAGTAACCTATCCTGTACCTACAAGTTATCCAAGCAAGGTGAGAAGCGTGAGGGAAGGGGAGACACCGTGGGGGTAGACCTGAATAACTGAGGCAGCCCCAGAGGCTGCTCCACAGTTGCAACATTGTGCGATGAGTTAAGAAAGAAAGAAAATAAAGCAAGTGAAGTGCGTAGGAAGCACATTTCTTGCAGTAGTCAAGTGACACCTGTGCTCAGAAAAGCGCATGCAGACGACGTGTAGCTTCATGTGCAATTATGAGGGACGTGGCCCTTTACCACAACCATGAATGTAGTTGCAATTAGTACAGTGAAAGTATGGGCATGAAGTTTCCAAGTACAAAAATGCCATTTATTCCACTGTTTGGGAAAAGAAAAAGGACATTAAACTGCAGTGGTTCCTGTTTCTTGGCAGGAATGGTAGAATTTTTTCACAGCACAAATTTGTGAATTCCCTTAAGATGTTCCTGCTCATGCACAAACCCCCGTGAGGTGATTCCTGCTTCTTTGGCAAAGTGACCACTTTCTGTAGATTCTGCTCTGTAAAAATAAACTGGATGGAGTAGTTCTTTCCCTTTGGATTTCTCTCACTCAGGAAACACCTATGCCCAAATCCTAAGCTAGTGTAAATCTGCAAAGCTCCTTGGACTTCAGTAACACGATGCCAAGTTCCTCCATCAGAGAGGGTGACCAGCTATTTTGGCTGAGCCTGTAAATCACCAGTTGTATGTTTTTGGACCAATTGTTAGGTAGCTAATCCTCCAATTTACACATGCAGAGAGTCTGAGCACTCCTATGTGAGTTTTTGCCTGAGCAAAACCATAGCCAACACAAAGTGAGTGGGCAAGCACCTAGGTGTGTAATTCAAAGCATGCAAACGTGGAGGCTGAGTTTAGATTTCCCCCAAACGCAGCACTTCAAATCTTTTTTTGCCATCTCCTCGCACACAAAAACCACACACACAGTCCCTCAAAACCCACACTCACAAAAAACAGCTGTAAGAGAAGAAAAGACAATGAGGCGCATTGTGGAGGAACAGTCAGTCAAATCTCCCCCTGGCTCCCCACCCAGAGCCAGCACATGCTGGGAGTCAATCAGCTCCTAGGGGAGCACAGGAAAAACATACACCCACAGAAATTACTCAAATTATCCCACTCCCTCAAATCCTATAGGACTTCAGTGGTTTCAGTGTGGGGCTTCCTTTCCACTGGCTCCTCCACTCCAAAACAATATTTCAAACTGAAATTTTAAGGGGAGAAGGAAATTTATTTTTCTGTGGTTTTTTTTTTCATCCTCATTGCATTCTCCCAGAGAAAGGTCTTTTTTTAAGTTTTGTTTTGTTTTGTTTTTGTTTTCATTTTTTTTTTTAGGGAGAGACTGATTAAGCCTGAGACTGTCAAAAGTGGAGCCTAGATGGAAGTTTATGTGTAGACACCTGCCAGTGTGGTCAGTGGAGGCTCTGCTGCATGCAGCCCTGAAGAAGAATAAAGAATGTTCCTAGACAGGGGCTTAAAACCTTAAAACAGTAAGTTCATCATTAGGAAAAAAATAGCTCAGGGTTTTTACTTTAATTGTTTGACTCGTTCCTGACAATAGCTGTGCAAACTACTTAGAATAATCTGAATTCTCAACAGGCTTGTTAGAACCTTGTGTGTCCAGCAAAGCCATCCCTGGCCAACTCCACCTGCAAGCTCTTGCATAGATTTCAGCAAGCTGGCCAGAATGGAGAAGCTCACCCACGTATCTATTCGCAGTATTTTATTTACTACGGTAATGATGCAATGACATAAAGAACTAGGAGCCGTGGAACAAATACTTGGGAGGTCGGGTGTGCCTTCTAAGCCCTTCTGAATGCTCTAAAAATGTGATTGAGTTGCTGATAGAAGCAGGACTCCTTCTAATCAATGTTGACTCTTGATGCCAGTCGGTATGTCATGAGTCAAGAGCAGCCTTTCTTCCAGTATTTCCATCTTTCTTCTTTCAAGTAATCTGAGATCACAAAGCGTACAGGACTTACAGCCATTTCTTAATGAAATACTGGAACTGTGAGATCCTTGTCTTTTATGAGTTGAAGCAAGAGAAAATGGAGGAAAAAGACAACTTTTGCCCCACATCCAATATCCAAGGACACATTCCTTGTGGTGCCATTCCTGCCACCAGGAGCAGTGAGTGAGCTCTGGGGTATCTGCATCCCACACGTAGAGCACCTATGGGCAGACAGAGGATTTGCTGAGACTAAGAAGGAGGATGGGACATGACACGGCCCTGGCATGCTGGTGATCCCAGCAAACACAGCTGCATTGAGAAGGAAATAAGCTGATGGCACCAAGTCAAGATGTTATTTGAGGCTGCCTGTGACACAGGTTCCCCAGAGCTCCACTCATCGTGGGACCTGGAGTAGCAAGAGATGTTCCTCAACCCTCTGTAGCAGGCACAGACCGGTTGGGGTGTCTGGAAAACCCAGGCCTGCACATCATTGCTCTGTGCCCAGATCCATCGCACAGGCATTTAATTAGTTCCCTGACTCCTGTGGATTTATGAGCCTCCATCTTCATTAATTTGCCTCAATACATCAGAAGGTGTTTGAGCACATCCAGGAAGCACTAACATGGGACTAAGTGCTTCTAAAAATACTGTGCCGGCCAGAGAGGGTTAAATTTAAAATAAAGTTGGGTTGAAGTTGTGGGAGGGTTTTTTGTTTTGGTGGTGGTTTTTTTTTTTTGTTTTCGCCAGAAGCAGTGCCCTTGAAGAGTCCAATAACCTGTCTGTGTTTCAGAAAATTGCAGGTGTTTAAGCGGGCTGTGCTGAAAGGCAGACTGAGAGATAATAGGTATTTTCTACCCCTCCAGGTTCTTTCACTGCCGCTGCGACTCCTCCTTGCCTGCTCCGTGGGGTCTGATGGCAGCTGCTCAGCTTTACAGGAGTGGGTCACCCTGAGCCTGTCGGGCAGGTTCAGTCACTGAGCTGAGGCTGGTGATTATATGCTGGGCTGGTTTGTTGGGGCTGCTTGTGCAGCTGCAGAGCGAGACCCATCCTTTTTCTGCACTTGCTTGCCAGTACCAAACCCCCAAATCTGACTTGTCCTGAAGTGTGGTTGGTTCTTATCTCTCCTGCCTTGGTGGCTTGTGTTTTACTACAATCTAACTCCCAGCTAGTTTGCTGTCACTGGGCAAACTCACTGCAAATACAGGCAATGATGCAGAAATGTTCTTTCTGATTTGTAGTCATAGAATCACAGAATGGTTTGGATCAGAAGGGACCTTAAAGATCATCTAGTTCCAAACCCCCTGCCATGGGCAGGGACACCTCCCACTAGGCCAGGTTTTTCAAGGCCTCATCCAGCCTGGCCGTGAACACTTCCAGGGATGGGGCATCCACAACTTCCCTGGGCAACCTGTTCCAGTGCCTTACCAACCTCACTGTAAAGAATTTATTCCTAATATCTGATCTAAATCTACCCTCTTCTAGCTTAGAGCTGTTTCTCCTCATCCTATCACTACAAACTCTTGTAAAAAACCCTTCCCCAGCTTTCTTGTAGGCCCCAAATCTAGTCTAACCTGCCCAAATAAAAAGGGTGAAAAGACTGTGCCTTTCTTCTTAGACAGATTACCCCCAAGGATCTTTCTCCTCTAATCTCTTTTCTGTTCATCAGACAGACAATTTTTTCTTTCCCATGCTCCCCTCTCTTTTAAATGATCCAGAGGCATAGTACATCTATTAGGAGAGGCCTTGTCTGTTCTACTTTTCCTTCCTTTTTTAAAAAAAAATACTCTGAAATATTGAATTCCATGTTTAAATTCTCTCCTAATGTCAGCTAAAGCAAGGATGTCAGAGCCAGTCAGGTTGCAAAAGACTCTGATTGACCCCAGGGAGACCTGGTAACACCTTCTTGTGTTGCCTTGTCGTGGTAAGAAGCAGTTGGAGAGGAAGGGAATGAGGGGAAGGTTATAAGAAAGACAAATGGTTGTAGGTAGGCTTGAGGGAGAGGAAACGCACTTCTGGGACACCTCAAACAGATGCTTAGCAGAGGTATTAATAACTTGCAAAAAGAATAAAAGGGATGGGCGAAGCTAAACACGAGGACCTACCTGAATTCCCAGTCGGGTTTTGCACGCACTAGTGAGGATGATTCACTGTCTAGTTTTCACTTCATTCTTTTCCTTTGGCACTTGGGCAGTTTCCTAACTCTGGTGAAGCTCTGCCTGGCCTTTCACTTTTCCTGACCCTATTGGTGTGTTGTTTTTTTTTTCTGGTTACTTTATCAGCAATGACCCAAACTCCAGGAAACTTGGTCCCCACTTTTCTCTCTCTTTATTTAGTTTAATTCTGCTGAATTATGCTAAAAAATTTTCAAGTGCTTTAAGAGCATTGATAAGAAAATAGTAACTATTATTTTGTCAGATCTCATCTCACTCTTAACAGGGCTTTAACATTGTAAAGCTGATCAAAAATATCCGCTTGGAAAGAGATAAGTAGCAAAACGAAACCAGCCTCCTTTAATCCTTTGTCTTTATTGCAGACATCTTCCCAAACTAAAACTGTCACCAAATAAGTCTACTAAGCTACGGCAGGACTTACAGCATTCCTGCTGAAACCCTGTTACCTCCCTCACCCTTGCAGGAGTGTGACACTGGTGTGACCCTTGGTTCCCCACATCTCAGTAGTGAAAGCTGTCGTGGCACTAGCACCAGGGCTTTGATGGGGTCAGGATCTGGTCCTTTTTACCGGAAAAGACAAAACTGTGGAACTGAGAAACCTGATAGGGAAAAGAAGAGGCAGGATAAGACCTGCACACATTGCTTACACTGTTTTTCACCCTTTATGACTCTAAACCGAACTGCAAGGCAGACAGAAGAGAGGGCAGGGCGGCTGCAAACATCTGCCAGTCATACAAGCCAAGGACAACAGAGCAGGTTGTCCCTGGAGAAATCGCTTCTGGACTGTCAGAGATCTGCAGGAAACTTCCTGATAAGTGACATTTTTCCTGCAATGATTTTGCTTTAGTCAGAAGTGAAACATTACCTTGTGGTTCACTACAGTGTGGGAGGTGAGTTGCTCCTCTTGTCTCACTCACTGTAGATTTCTTACTTTTCCTTGAAGTTCAAGAATATGATCCCTAGACTTTCAAACTGAATATTTTAACCAGCTCTTTTATAAACACAGTGCTGGATGTTTCAGTCCACAGCAGAAGGCTTCTTATGCATGTCCGAATAGTGCCTCAGCTTTCACCAGAAGAGAATGGTCCATGGGAAGTCCCGTGAGACCCTTTTGCTCTGTTCGGGTCTAGAGAATCTTTGGTCTGTACTTCCAGTGCATTTCAGAGGTGATACTGGCTCCTTGGAAGGACAGTCACTGTGCAAGTTGTTTGCTGCTTGTCTCCTCACGACACCCAAACACCAGCCCTGACTCACAGACAGCCACATTCATCCTCAAAGGGATGGTTTTAATAAGATTTTCTTTTTTAAGGGGGAATAAAACTGTATTTTCTTCTCATCCCAGCCTCAGTCTCCTTAAGCTCTTACCAGGCAATGGCTTGGGATATTTATTGCTCTCTATAATTTCTTTTGGGACCCCCTTATTTTTATTTTATGCATGACCTAAAGCAAGTGTCTCCCAATTTCAGAGGAGGAAAATTAATTTGTTTCCTCTCCATAGCAAAGTATTTGCTTTTGCCATTGGATTGAGCTCTAGAGGATATTCACCCTGGGCAGTGGCCTGGGCCTGCAGTCCTGCAGGGAATAAGCCTCGGTGAATAATTTATTTTTCAGCTTGACTGCAGGGAGTCAAGGGGAAATTCAGTTTAATTCAAACTATATCTACCTCCTTCCCTGCACACGTGTATCTTTTTTTCTGCACTTAATCAGGCTGCACAATGGATAGTTTTGCTGCTATAAGCCATATGCATGTGGTTTTACTTGTATGTGTTTATATTTCTGTACTTGGCACTGAGCTTGAAGACATCAACTACTCACAGTCAACACACAGACCACAATGGAGAAAAACACTTTCTGCATCCTGCCAAGGTGCCAAATAAATGTAAAATCATGGGGACAAAGTGTTTGCTTTGATTGTTGTTCCCTCAGCCACTTGCTGCTGCAGCAGGGCACGGCCAGACTTGAGGATGTGGTTGGTGATCAGGAGCAGCTGTTGGGAGGTGGATGGTCCCTGCATGGCCCAGGATAGCACCCACGTGAAGTGGACAGGAAAGTTCTTCGAGTTCCGCACAAAGAGGAATCAGGAGTCTTAGAGCCCACCAAAGTGTTTCACTTCCTCTGAAGATGGAAACTGTGAAGCAATTTTGGGCAGTAACCTGTTTTATCGTTGTGAACTGAACTTGGTATATTTGACCCTGTTCTGAAAGGTGAGGAAGGATCTAACTCTGTGCATATTCTTCTGCTTAGTGCTGGAGCTCTAGTATTCACCAAGTAAATATATTGCAAATGGAACTTTTTTTGCCTTTGTCAATGTGGCCTGACAAAGTTCCCAGATCACTCCATGGGCACCAGCTTGCAGCTGCTATTGAGGGAGATGCTGCTGAAGTTTTTAGCCTGACATCCTCCATGACCAGTTTATTCCTCTGCAGTGCTGTGTGGAGGTTATTTTTCAGCTTACACATGCTACTATCTCCCCTTACAGGGTTCTTTTGCCTCCTTGCAGACCATGTTTTGCTAGGCTAGGCTTGGTAGGAGCCAAGATTTCTAGCTATGTTCTTGCGGAGCCAGCTACCAGCTCTTTGCAGAATCTGTGTTATGCCAGTCCTCGCAGTAGAAATGTAGACTGTGTTGCATGGGTCTGGTCCATGCTCTGTGAAATGGTGTTTGTCCTTCCTGAGCAATGGGCAGTGTGGTTCAGGATCCATCTTTTGAAAGGACAGTTATTATTTGCTGGAGCGGAATTCCTGAAAGAGGAAGTGCCACTTGCACCCTAGTTCCTTTTGCTCTTAATTGGGCCATGTCTCAGAGTAACCCAAGGTAAGAGGATGGAAAATCATGTGCATCTCACTTGACAGTGCTCCTCTGCTTCCACAATTGTGCCACGTATGTCAGCAGTGCCCTTGGAAGCTGAGCACCGTTAAACCCTCCTGTTCTAAGGGCAACAGAAAGTTTCCAGAGGTCTGCCCAGTTCAGCCTCTCCAGAAACCAACAGGATTTTTCCAGGGGAAAAATGCAACTTTAGTTATGTACTTTGGAGGCAGAAGATACCCTGAACGAGGTTTTCAGTTTTCTCCTTATGGCAAATTTTCATTCAAAGACACTTTCAGTCTAAACTCTTCTGTTTCAGGCACTGGACTAGAAAACAAAGTTAAACTGAGCTAAAGCTTCCCCAGCTGGGATTAGCAGAGCATTGAACTTCTGTCTGGCAAAACAGGGCTACATGTGTCACTAAATCAGTAGGACATTATTTTGAAATACAACCTCCCAAAGCAGGCTTGCTAAGGAATAACAGAGGGTTTTCAAAACAGAGGGGCTGAGCCTGATTTCTCGTTACTTTGTGAAGTTATTTACAGCTGAACTGCCTTGTCTGGGTTATACAGGGTCACTGAGTGTCTGAATACCAGACAGGTGAGATACATACGCATTATTTCTATTTTTCTTTAACCATGCCTTCCGTATAAGGTGTATTTTCACCTCAAAACTTAACCTCTCCTTGCATAAGGTTGGGGGAATTCACCATGTTGTGAGTCAAAGCTCAGGCAAGCACCAGAAGAGATCGCCCAGGGAGGGTGTGTATTTGTATCCCCAGACGCTTTTGAGAACAGGTTAGACAAACAATGAACACTGTCAGTAGACCTGATCCTGCCTTAGGGAACTGAGGCGAACTATATGACCTCTATAAGTCCTTTTCAGACTATTTTCCACAGCTCCAAGACCAGAAAGGAACAGCAGGAAAGGGAATTTGGCTCTTTGAGTGTTTAGTTACTCTATAAGTTCTGAATTTAACACATGTCATTGTGTACTGAGCAAAGCACTGGAGTCTTGAGGGTGGTGCCATGAAATAGACTTTTCTTTGGAATATGGAGATGCCAGGTTGTAGTTCCAGGGAAGATCTCCTACTGAGAACATAGCAGCATCACCAGAGCTCAGAAGCAACCTCCAAAGAGACTAGACAAAACCTGTGTCCCCTTGACTGCTAATAAAAAGACGAAGAGGAGTTACAGTTCCAGAAATTAGTTTAATAAATGGGGTTTTTTTGGTTGTGTTTGGTTTGTTTCTTTTTTTGTTTTGTCTTGTTTTGTTTTGTTGGGTTTTTTTCCCCACCAGCACAAGAAGATTTGTTCCCCTCCTGTTAGCAACTGAAACATATATATCAGCATTAACCCTCAGGCTAACGTTAAGCTCATTGACTCATAGGCTTTCCAGATCAGGAGGGCCTATTACATTCACCTTGCCTACCCCTTGCAGAGGCTTGAGAACCTCACCCAGGTATGTCTACATAAAGTCATTAACTTTTGTCTGATCAAGTACAAAGCCCTCACCTGACCTGGACAGAGGAAAGGCAAGAGGGCAATGCAGCCTCGTGGCTGGTCTTGCAATGTATGACCAGGGTTGAACAGACTGCACAAGCTGCCTCAAGGGGACTCATATTCCATTCCCTCTCCCAGTGAATCTGCACTTGACTACTTCATAACTTCTATAGACTGATAAAGTAACTAAGCCACCATCTCCTCTGGTTCTAGTAGTCAATGACTTCTTTTGTACACTTGCACCTGCTTTGTAGTTTGTTTTTTTCTGGTTTTAGCCGAAAAACTATTTGAGCAAAATGCTGTCTATCATCAGTAATACTGCTTAGCTTTTATTCAGTACTTATTATCAGCAGAGATGAAACTGATCTACCAAGAGGATGAGCAGTTCCTCTCAGCCCCCCTGGGAACACTGGGACACAAACCAATTTAGCATAAGTTGTATTATTATGGGTTCATATTTCTAAAAATAAAGGACTGCAAAAAGTGCTTTTCCTATTCTCTTGATTGCACACACACTGGCAATAACGGCATACGCAAAGTTATCTTCCTAAAAACCCCACGATTTCTTGTCATCAATAACACTGTAAAAGTGTCTCTTTGGAAGATAATGCTCCATAAATCTGAACCATTAACTCCTGTGTCTACATTTGCTTTTTCTTCGAAAAGTTTTGTGGTAGTGCAGAAATAAATTAATCTAGTCTCCTGCTAGCCCTCAATAAATGTGGTTAAATCAATAGGAAGCAATACAATCAAAAAAATAGAAAGAAGTGTTGATATCCCAGAACAGAGGCATGAGAGAGGTAACTGCAGACCCTATGGAGCTGTAATGCTCGGTGGCAGATTAGTCAGAAGGAAGCACAAGCTGCT
>WEIS01086562.1:2391-32215 GCA_013389965.1 Todus mexicanus
TTTTTTTTTTTTTTTTCCTGACAATCTCATGCAGCTTCTCAGCACCATGAGTAAATACCTCATGCTACCGCAGGAGGATTTAACATACCAGAGCCTGCTTCTGGGAAGCGCTGTATGACCCTGGAGCCAGTCTACAGCTCAGGCTGCCTGTCCCCAGCAGCACTCAGGATGACCAAGATTGAGCTCCCCAGCTTAGATCAGCAGGGACAGTCCAATGTAGCATGAAAATCAAAACATGAAGCTAGAAGAATGTACACAAGGGAGAAAGGGCAAACCAGGGTCTTTCAGGACATCTCCTGACTGAGGCTCACCGAAAATGCAGTCACGACCCAGACAATTTACCAGCACTGGTAGCTGGGACAAGCATTTGGTCTTGTTTTTTTTCTATCACCAAAAGAAGGCATGGAGTTCTGCGCAGAATAATATTAAGGGTTGATTGACTGCAGATTAAGAGCCTGAATAAAAGCTTAATGACGTCAATGGAAAGATTCTCATTGGCTTGAGCCAGCCCCAAGACACTGCTTGACTGATGCAACAGGATTTTATTCTTTTTAAATGCAATTGTTATAATGTAAAAGCTTCTGTTGGACAGAAATATCTCATAGAAACAGAATTAAAAAGAGGCCTAGAACAAAAGGACAGATTTAGCCGCACAGAATGACTATTTCAGTGGGGTTGTGTGTTTGTGTGATGGTTCACAACAATGTACTACACTCTGCATCGTTCAGAGGGAAAGCTCAGGTATGCTGGGGGACAGTTAGCATTCTGAATGTGGGAGTTTCCCTGTGTTAACTAGAACAGATCTTTCTCGTACAGTAAATGAAATGTTCTTTACAAAGATTTTTCTGTGCCTCTAAGGACCTGCCTGCCCTTGGGGAGATCTTTACAAGCCTAGAGCAGTTCTTTTTGCCCTCATGCTCACAGGAGCATGTCATGCTTGGCACAGAGTTACAGGCGTTGTTTGCAGGAAAGACAAGGGCCCTGTGCCCTTTTGCCTGTAACATATATTACCCATGAGAAGCACATATATAAATATATCCAATTTTATATTACAGATTATTGTCCTCTTTCTTCAAAGCTAAGGAATTTTCATGAAGTGTGTATACATCTGGTATCGGATCAATTCAAGATTACAATAAAAAGATTGTTTATAGCTCTGTATTGACAATTTTTGTTGTATAGATGACATCACCATGCCAGACCATTGCTTTAACTCAACATTTCCCACTGTTATTGCATTTGTGATCCTGTATATGGCCACAGGACAAATCGTTAAAGAGGATTGCATGAAGGATAATGAGTACCATAATACTTTTAAGCCTTGCGTGTACTCTTTAGCTGGACTCAAATTCTTTTGATCTGTTGAGCAAAGTTGCAAGTAACAGAAAATAACGGATACTGAATGACACATTTGCTTGTAATTTCAGATTTTCCAAATCCCCCTGGTGTACCTGTGTTCCCCTTTTCCTCACTAATGAATTCCGACACTGAAACAGATGTTGCCCTGTAAATTCTCTTACATTATTTTATTTCCCAGCAACACTGCTGTTCCAGATTCATTCAGTAAAAGGTGAATGCTCAAATATCCTGACCCCTTCATCGTGTCTTTCCTCTTCCTTCCTCTTGCTGTTTGCCAGATCATGGTGGACTCTATCCTGCATCATGCATGCGTGACAGGGGAATTGGAATTACAAATTTTTAATATAAAGCAGTGGTCAAGTTTCCATTATTTTTTTACAAACAAAACATTATGTTAGGTAATTTATTAAAGCAAGCAGGAAAAGTTGAAATATTTTTTTAAAATTCCATGTATCTGTGTTATACTTGCAAATTTACTACCAAAGATGGTAGCTGAATCTGAGCCTGCACCCAGTTGTAACTGCCAAATTTGGAAAGCACCTATGCACTGTAGGGCTGTCCAGTCCCCTGCGAACCCTCCAGCTGTGCCTGTCGGACCTCAGTCCCCAAACCCACCAGAGACCACCTAGAATGGCACCACCACCATACTGGCTGCTGATCCAGCCATCACTTGGCTTCCCCTCCATGTCCATCTGCCATTGAACAAGCAGTAAGCCAGAGCACCCCAGTTTGCTGTTGGCGTTGGAATGTTGTTGTATATGACTTTACAGTTTTCCTTGTAAAACACCTTCTTTCGAGTAGCTGTATAAAGCAGTTTTTCTACCAAGGGACTTGTTCCAGTCAATTTTTCTTTCTGTGTTCAAAATTTTACAGAGACAAGAGGTTTATTTATGCCAAGTCAGAAAGAGATTGCACTGACTCTGAATTGTTTATATAAGGGACCTCAGTGGTCCCAATCTCAGACTAATTGGCCAAATTAAATTGTCTTGGACTTCTTCAATGCATGGCATAAAACGCAATTGTAATTAAGGCACAAATGTTGTAGCACAAAATCTTTTCATGCCTCTGTACGGCAGATTTCCCGGTGGCATCAGAGGCTACACTAACTACGTGAGGGTGGCCCTGCCATTGGCATTTGGTCTGTTCAGATTTCTGAGAAAAAGCCCATTTACCAAATCAGAACCTGTTGATCTTTTTTTCTTCAATAATCTCTGTTCTTCTCCCCACTCATCACTTTTATTTTCATTTTCCTTCTGCCACTCTCTAAATTTGCAGAACTTCCACATTTTTATAATGTCTTGAAAGCTTAGGAAAACAAAGGGAAAAGTGAAAAAACAGGGAAAAGTGCTACCCTGTGGCCACCATTTAGTTTATTATATTTGGCGATAAATCAGAAAGGCAAAGCTAAACTACCGGAAAGTTGAAACACTTTCAAATCATTCCACAAATTGTGAAAAACATAAAAAAAAAATTCACCTCAGGCTTTGCAAAATGAAAATATTTTTTATTCCATTCTGGTTAGGTTTTATTCCATTTTGGTTTCTTACTGCATTCTCTAAAATCAGAAGAGTTTAGGCCCAAATTGTCCCTCCCAGTGAGGGTTGCAAGAGAAAGGTTCAAAAGCATCCTTGCGGGTTTCCTGGCTGGTTGTCACTGGAGAGACACAGCTGTTTGTCTCTTTATCCCATGGGAAAGGCCTTGGCAGCCAAAGCCAGTGGTTTCCCAGGAAAATGCATGAATTCAGTGGGAATTCTTGGAGTTGGCCTGCTCTCTGCCTTGTGGCCAGCTCCAAGTCCATGGCCTTTTCCTCTTCGCTGGCCCACCCAACGACAGCATGACTGCCAAAGGCCTGCAACAGTGGTGGCCTTCACTTGATCCATCACTGTGGCATCACAGGGAAGTGCTGAGTGAAAATACTCTGTCTTGTTGGGCTGTTGTACATGTGAGATTCAGGAACAGCAGGAGATCAAGGCTCTGTGCTACCTTTGGGAGCCTTGCTTGCATTTTAAGTTAAATTTGCGGAGGCACATAGCCCTTGCAAGCAGATCCCTGTTGCCTATGAGGACAGCTCTCCTATGTGAGCTGTGTCTCCGTGTGTCTGGCTGTGAGGACCTCTCACCTCTCCAAATCAACGGAGCTGGTGCTGAACTGTGTGAGCAGGAGGCATGAAAAGGACTCAGCTCAGTGCCACTGGACACTGGAGCTAACTTCACCAGCTAACACAGCTCCAGCTGCTGCTGGAAGAAAGACCGACAGACATACAACTCTGCCCTTTCTGCTGTAATGAAAGAAGCTCACTTGAAACCCTTTTGCCTCACATTGAGTATAGTGTATGTGCAGGCAGCCACGGGAGCATCTGCCCTGGCAGAGGTGCTTCTGAGCCCCAGTGCAGGTTTGCATAGGCAACGCTGGGTTTTTGGAGGTGCCCATGATGCTAGTGGTCCCAGTCAGCCCAGGGACTCTGCCTGCACCTGGGGCAGGGTGTTGTGCATCATGCAGTGGGGTGAGAAGCAGCATAGCCTGGTATTAGCATCTGCATTGTAAATAGGCAGCACAGCAGGCATCTTTCCTCAGGGAGGCTTCTGGATTCACAGTCGTCTGCCTATAAGCACTGCAAATCCAAGCTCCAAAGCCTTCACTTCCCTAAAACCAATGAGAGTTTTGCCTGAGTAAAGGATTGCCATAAAAACTGAGCAAGCACTTCAGGTTCTGCCCTTCTGGCATCTTCTCATTTTGTCTTGGCTGCTGCCTACACGTGCTCAGGGGGATACCTCCAGAGCTCAGTTTTTGCTGCATTTGGCTGCTAGCTGCTAGCTTTCCAGCCTAAGATCATATGTGCTTTGGCCTGGGGACACATCACATGTAGCTTTACATCAGAAATGGTAGTTTGCCAATTATAGGTATAATTAACAGACCGGAAAAAACCCCCAAACAATAGCTTCAGGTAGCCTCAAGCCAGCTTGTGGGTAGAATATTAAATAGACTACATTTTTTCAGAGTGTGGAGAGAGAATTAAATCTGTGGCTGGGGAGTGGCTCCAGACAACCTGAGGGGAGCTTTGAAAGGCTCATTAGCTTGCAATGCTGAGATGTAAACTTTGGATTTGTGGGGCTGTTTGATCCCCAGGAGAATTTCCTGGGCTTTCAGAATTTAGACTCAGCCCAATGGCTCCTGTACTCACTTACCTTGAGAAAGAGAGAAGATGGCAATTGCTGACGTGAAGCTTGTCAATGGCTCATGACAGCCCGTCCTGCCCTCAGGATTAATAGGGTAGTTGTGCACACAAAGTACTCTCTGGGGATCCAGGATATTTGGGTTCAGTTACCAGCTTTGTTGTGGAATCAGTGGAGTCTGGCTTCTCTTGTCTGCAATGTAGGGATAAATAACAATACCCTTTTTCTGCCTTGTCATTGAATGCAATGGTTTTAAAGAAAAACAGAAACTCCTCTGGTAAAAGAGACTGTCAGATTGTGACGCCACATGGAACTAAGAAACACTTGTGATATAATTCAACAGGCCCTAATGAACCCTCAGTGTCAGAAAGGGAAAACCAGTGTGGGATTCAGGGCAAGACAAGAACAGAATGCAAAATCAAGTAATAATAATAGTAATTTGTGTACATAAAAAGTCACAGAAATACAGAAAAATAGAGTGGAAGGTACCCCAATGATCCCTTATCCCTTCCTAGTTCTCCAAACGTTTTGCCATTCCCTATGGATGCTTGTCTAGCCTGGTCTCAAAGATGTCCACTCCTTCTATCAGCACATTTTTATGCCTTGCTTATGAAAATGGGAAGATGCAGCCAGTGCCAGTACCTGGCTAAAGTCAAGCTGCTTGCCCTTGCCCACAAGGCCCACTACTCCAACACAGGAGGAAATTCATTTTATTTCATAAATTTGTTCTTGATAAATCCATGCTCAGTGCTCTTTATTCCCATGCTATGGATAAAAAATTTCCGGAGCATTAAAATTAACTAAAGGCCAAAGTCTTGCCTTTTTTTCACTATTGTGGATCATGACGGTTACTGGGTTGTGGCAAAGAACGATATAAAAATATGCAACAAATTCAAGTCTTTTACCAACGGCTGCAACCTTGTTGAGCTGTGAAACCAGGGTGTTCCTTGGCCTTTTTCTTTCTGTGAGTGTGTCTATCAAATGGCTTCCTCTTCCTCTAGACGGCTCTTGGTAGCTACTACTTGACATGTGCTGTGATCTTCTTTGTTATCTCTTCAGGAAGGACCTGCATGTCTGACAGCCATATCAACTTGTCAAATAATGATGCTACTTGTCTGTACAAAATCAATGTCCTGAAAGCTGTAGGCCACCACTACTTGCAAAGTCACCATGGTCATGCCCCCTTTTGAGATATTTCTGATTTGCTCTTTCCTCTCTCTTGCCTCAGCCTTGCCTCTCTTTTTTAGACTTCATGCTTAATTTATGCAGCAGTTTCCACATTTTTTTTTGTTTCCCTCTAGTACCCAAAGCCCCTGTTTTAGCCAAGGTATTCACTGCCCTAATTAGGATGTTTGTCCTTGTGCCCTTACTATCACTCACTTGAGGAAACACCAGCGCTCCTTGGCTTCTCCTCTTTCTTCCCTCCCCTGGAATCTGGCAAGCAGTCATTTTCTCCATTTATTCTCAGATATGCAGTCCCTCTTGACATACTGTCAGAGAAGTTCTGTGCATGTCCTGGGGGCATAAATTTTCATTATTATTCCCATGAATTACAAAGAAAATTCAGAGACATGATTAAAAAATGTAAATCTTCTGCTTGTCTTTATTAGGGATTCCGTATAGACTGGGGACATTTTCAGCCTGAGTCTTAGGGATGAACAAATGAAAGAAAAATCAAATATAAATTCAATAAATAATATAATGCAGCTTTTCAAACCTTCTGGAAAAGTTTAATAAATCTGAGTTGCTTAGACACGTGTTTATCATATAACTGTTTGTAGGAACATGGTATATATCAAAAAGTAAAATCTGCTTGCATTCCTACAGAGACATATTGTAAGGTGTGAGAAGAATGTCTCAGTCAACAACTGTCCTTTGCTTTCAAAAGCTGTAATACGTTCTTATATAAATAAAAGAACAAGCCAGTAAGTGAAGGTTATTTCAGTGGAGAAAAGTAACAGCTAATCCAGGAGTTAGATTTTTCATTGCAGAGAGAATTTTACAACTTTTAAGTTTCTTTCTTTCCAAAGTGAATATTACAAAAAACCCTAATTGTGAAAAAATACAAGATGGTTAAAACATCTTGTGCTAGCAAAAATGAAGACTTTGACTGATACAAGCTTTTGGGAAGGTTACAGTTTATAATACAAAGAAAAAGAATTATGATATCCAAATAGAAATATGTTCAGTGTTATTAAAATCATATTTCCTGGGTTTTAATTCTGTTTGGTTGTTGGGGCTTTTTTGAAGGCCATAAGTATCCTCAAGACAGTTAACTGTAGTCAGCTTTTTTCAAGAAAAATCTTTCCATTGGAAGACTTCCAGCCAGGTCTCCATTCCAGTTCTGTAGAACACGTAATTGAGTTTTCCATCTAGTTCTAGTCAATCAGATGTGTTCAGATATGCATTATGCTGCCTGTTTAATACGGCTGACATATTTTATTACTTTGGAAGCCAAATTTCTTGTGCTCAGTGGAGTTTTGCAGTTACTATCCACAACCTGAAGTCCTGATTTTGAAGCTCTTATTCTTGCTTTTGCACTGTGGCATGATTTAACTGATGCTTGTAACTACAGGTCTGTCGGGGTGACGGCACGCACATAGACAGCTAATCTGGACTATGCAAACATGGGTGTTCATGCCTCAAGATGCTATGTGGTGGCCAGTGTGTGTGTGCTCCAGCCTCCAGGCCTTCTTGGTGACTGCCCACGGAAGACAGCAAGATCTGCCGGTGAATTCTGAGGAAGAATTCAGCCACCATAGCCAGACACCTAAAAGCAGGGGTCTCTACAGATGAAGGTGTCAGAGATCCTCCTACTGTCAGTGGCAATCTGGTCAATGCATCAGAGGATATGGAGAGCCTTTGGTGATCACATGTAGACATCTACTTGAAATGCCTGACTCAACTGGTGTATTGGCTAGATCACTAAGGACTATAAGGGGGCTTAGACACTGAGATCGCCAGTGGGCACGTGTCCTGATCTGTGAGCTGAATCCCACCTCCAGTTTCTTAATAAAGTATTTGAATCTAGGAATCATGAATTCGTTACTCTACTGAAAACTTTCCCCCTGCACACAACAAAATGGCCCAAACCCTTCCAAGAATCTAAAAAAAAAAAAAGTAGTAAAAGAATTCCTTATTCTTCAGTTCCTTTATGTTTCTCTGTGCTAATCAAGATCAGAGCTTCAGAGCCACTGATGTGATGGTTTGTTGTGATAGTTCTCACAAAGATACAAATCAGAACTGAGGGCTGTGGAGCTGAAGCTGGTTCAAGGTAAGTTTCAGGGAAGTCCCAAACTTTCAATAGCATATTAAAGTTGATACTTCCAGTCTTCAAAGGCTTGAGGATCATTAGTCTCTCTTCCACTGTTTCAGATAGATAGAGAGTAACAATACAGCAGAAGGGAACTTAGCATGGTGCCTGCTTGAAAGTAGCACCAATCTTGAAACAGGACACAACAGTATTTGTACAGCAGAAGCTGCAAGGGGACTGAATAGTGTATTTCTTGTTCCCAACAGTTTGACTCTCTTTCCCCTTATCTGAATGCAATTTCTGTGATGAGTACCAGCACTGGAGGGATGATGGCAGCATCAAAATACCAAAAGTCACATACATATGAGTTACTCATCAGGGATTTTCCACTGGCTCCTCAGGGCTTTTAAGTGGCATTGGATTAGCATAGTTTTAATGTTTCTTTAGTCTGTAGATGGACACAGGAAAACTGCTGAGCAATCTGCAGTCTGATTGAGCCGTAAGACAATGGGAATATTTTCTTTCTTTGCAGTTGCTGAATTCACTTGTGGACAGTCTGTCCCAGCAGCTTTAGAGTTCTTTGAGGAAAATCAGTGTCAGATGTATGACTCTTGGCTACCAAGAGTTTCACTATACGTCTGTCTGGACCAGCTCCAGGTCTGATCTGAAAAGCTGAGTGATCATCCCATCAGCATCTTTCTCATCACATGTGCCTATTCTACTTCTGACAGCTGCAGAATAAACACAGGATTTCACGGAAGAGAACAGTGAGCATTCCCTTGGATATTAGTTCGATGCCTGTTAGAGGTTAGTGTTCCTATAATACCTTGTCATGGTTTGGGGTCAGGGCACCCCCCAAATCTGCAACAGAACGCTCTCTCCCCCTCCCTACCCAAAAAGGGAAGAAAGGAAATAAAGGAGAGAGACTTATCAATTAGGAAAGGAAACTAGAACAGCTTTACTAAAACATTAAAATAATAATAACAGTAATAATAAAAGGTAAATACATACAAATATGTACAAACCCAGTANGAACATAATTTCTGTTCTAATCCAAACCAGGACATATCTCCATGAAGGAAATCTTACAAGAAAATGGTCTTTTACTTGTCTGCATGGCAATTAACTGTTTATCTGAATAAGCCTTTTTACCAACTAACTAAATGACATTTAACATGAAATTTCCAACTGTCTCAGCTACTGATTCATCAACTGCATCATTACTATTCTCACTGTAATTCAGTTTTAACAATGAATAAGAGATAAATCATTCTATCACTGGCAGAAAGAATTATTGTAGCACACCTAAAATCTGATGACAGTTGGTGTGTGGATACGACTTCCTATTGCCTGAAAGAGAAACAGACAAGTAAGACACCAGAAGACTTCTCTGCACACACAGCTTGCTGAAGAATTTCTGAACAAATGACATGGAAATGTTCTTGCATGGCACTGCCACAGACCTTGCTCTGGGAAATTTGTTTCTAATACATGATCAGCAGGAACTGCTGAACAGAAATGAATCAAGACCCATAATGGTGACTGAAGACTTGGACACATACAGGACAATGACAAAAATTCAAGTTAGATTATGGCACCTGAGCTAAATCTCTAAGTGACTATCAGGCTATTAGGAAGGATAGCACTTCTTTTTAGGAAAACTGATGTCTGAATATGATAGGATATCAAAAGCTTATGCAAGGACCTATATGAAAAATTCCTGCCTCACTGAAAGATACCTACACTTCAAGAGGAAGCCCATTTCCACGATCAAAAGACAGGCAAGAAACAATCTGTTGATATTTGCAAATATCTGGGCAGTACATAAACTGCATTTGGTATGTACAGGACAAGCACTGAATACTCAACTCACTGTCTGAAACATACATGACAGTAAACTTTGTTATTGACTATATCAGAAACACGATTCCACAGATATTTCATTCTACTGAGATATTTGTTTTAAAATGGGCTTGTTCTGAAAGTCTACAAAAGCCCAGTATCCATTGCACCTCCCAGCAAGAGTTTTGCTTGTTCTCAGCTATGTCCATCTCATTCTCTGATGGAAATGCTTAAGACCTAAGATGATGGCACATAGAGACATTTGCTTCAAAAGTCCCATCCTGATCTGCACTAAGTTGCTAATGGAGACAGAGCCAGCTCAGGGGTCTCCCACTGTCCATTCACCTGGCACAGCAGAGACAGGTGGGGACCTGAAGGGGACAGTGAATCCCCACCTTTATAAGGCATCTGGAAACACTTTCACAACTTCTGACAGTTGCAATACTGACAGCATTATTTTCCAGCTTTAATGGTGATAACCCCCGGGTCCATGAAGTCTGGATCTTTTTATCCCTTGAGCCCTACAAGCCAATTGTGACTGCACAGAATACACATTAAGTTTATTCTATGTTCTACATCCATGTAAAGACATTTGTCATGAGGTCTCCCCTTGCATAAACTAAAGACATATCAGCATGGACCCTGAGCAGAGCCAGCTTCCTGCCCCACCAGCACCCTGAGGACCATCAGTCCCCCCATACAGTTGAGCCATGCCTGTTGAGACCAGACAGAGTAAGCGCTTGGACGGTGACTGATTAAATAGGGGTCATGGAGTATCGGAGGAGGCTGCCAAAATGCCTCAAGATTAATCAAAATCATAAAAAAATTCAGGGAATCTGAGTGCTGCAAAATCTCACCCTGTTTTTCATCGCCCAAGAAGGTAAACAAATGAACCTGTTCCATACCAGAAGTTGATTGGTTTGGGAGACCCTGGAGCTGACAAACCTTGTAGCCATTCAGGCAGATCCCCATCTCTTTCCTAGTGACTGTTTTTTTGCTGGTGCACTCTTCCCAGCACCTCCTGGAGCATGTCCCTCAGCCTGGCACCCTATTCCCTCTGCTCCTGGCCATCACCCACCACCTTCATGCAGCAATGGCCCTGGGGGTCCCCTCTGAAGGCTCCCATGTGAAGTGCAGTGAAAAGACCATTACACAGGGGTCACAGATGCACAAACGCACAGTGTCAGAGGGATAGAACTCCTGGAAACATACAGCATAGCTCAGGCAGGGGTGAGAACCCGTGTGGTTACAGAGTTAGAGCAGTTGAGTTTGGTCAACCTACAATACAGTACAATAGGTGAAATCCAGCTCTTTTCATTCAGAGACACCTCCATGCTCCTTCTCTTCTCTCCAATGAAGCAGCTTGAAATATTCTTTCCCCTGTTGTCTGCAACGCTCCCTGATGACTTCAAACATTCCAGGAACAGGAGCTGACTGCACTGCCATTTATTCCAAGACACTAAGACCAGAGATCCAGTAGTCAGCATGCCTCAAACCTAGGGGAAGGGCAGACAGGAGCTGCCCTTAAATTGGGAACCCAAAAGCTGTCATTTTGGATAGAAAAATGGAGGTGGAAATACTGGTTTTATTTGTGTTGGGATTGTCTGAAAACCAGAGAGAACTTAATACTTGTGATGTCGGTATCCTTTGCCTGGAGTCTTCTTGCAACCCTGACTGTTTCTCACAGTGCTTCAGGAAGCCTGCACTGTAATAAGCAGTTTGCTAATGACTATCGACTACTTCATTTCACATACACCTGACTTGCAATTTGCTGAATGTGCGTTTTTGCTTTCTCCCTGCCCAGTGCTGTCAGTCACAGGATGCTGGTGGCAGTTGGGAAAGCAGCATGAACACCAGACATCACTCAGAGCCAAGGACCTTGGTGAAGTCTGTTTCTGCCTGAAATACCCTGTGCTGGAGAATGGGGTATTGGAGTACAGAGTATTTGGAGACACCAAAAAGTTCCAGCACATATGGTCTGCACTTTACACTTACACAGACTGTATAAGCAAGCACTCAGAGAGAATATGGTATTTTTCTTTTAATAATTTAAATTTACATGTCAATGCTTTGAAACTTAAACACTGAGAGGAGGTAATTTTCTGCATGGCAATTCACATGCTGGAGAAAATTTGGGTTTGTGTGTAAATGGCATACGGTCATCTGCAAGATGACAAACATTGGCAAATGTCAACACATGCCTGCAAGCTATGGCTCTGTCTAGGCCCAGAGATGTAAGGGGAAGAGCTGTGTTGCTCCAGTATCACAGGCGTTTCTGTCTCTTCTATTTTTTTTGGTCTCCTACGTGCTCAGTTTCCTGTGACACCTTCTCAGTCACACCTTCTGTGACCACTCTGCTTGGGGTGCATCTTCTCCCCACAGAACCAGAAAAATGAAATGAAAATATATTCTTTGCTGCCATTTTGTTAATATGCATAGGGAGCCAGACAGGAAATTTTTACATTGGTCCTCACTGACACTGCAAATAATATAAACTCTGTATTTCCTCCACAGCTGGCTGGAAGCTAGGCCTCTTCAACACAATGAGGGGAAATGTAATTTTTTGTTTGTTGTATTTTTGGAGGTTCTCATTTTTACAGCTGCTATTTGACTCGCTCTGCTTTTTATAAAAGCTTCTTGTTTCTCCTCATATGCAGGCTATCTCCCAAAAGATAAACCTTTATAAAGTCTGCTGCACAGGCTCTTGCATTGGTCCTCACAGTGGGCATTACCTCTGAAAAGAGCAGAAGAGCCATAAGACCAGGGTGCACCTTGCACTCCAGCCCTCCTCCTCACTGCTTCCCAGCACACCTAGCCCCCAGCAACTCTTCCAAAAGATGATTGAAAACAATACCAGTGATAATAGCTGATCTGGATGCATCTCAAATATTTGTTCCATGATACAAATGCTTGTGGCTATTTCATGAACCATCCTCCAGACAAATATTTTGAATTATCTGTTTTCAGGAGCAAGCTTTCAGAAATGGTCTAGAGCAGCTTTCCCAAACATGCCAGCTACTTCTAGTCAGGTGGGTGGCTCTGCCCTGGTATCCTGCCCGAGCTGCTTGCACGCCCACCCTTCTGCAGGAACCCAAGCAGAAGGGCACAGGCAGCGAAGGCAGGGCATGACGCACTGGGGCAATGCTGGGGTGATGCTGGGGTGGTGCTGGGGCAACGCTCAGGACACATACTGACTCTGTGCCAGCAGCTGCTGGACACCGAGCAGGGCAGGACCCTGCAGGCTGCAGTCCCTGGCACTGTGCTGGGGTGCCAGAGCCAGACAGCTGCACAGTCTCAGTATCCCATGGGACAGACACCTTACAGGTCCTGACAGTCTCTGGGTCCACTCCTTTGTTTTCCTCAGGACAAGACAGCATGTCATTATGAAACCTCTTCCTATGGGAAACTTCCTGCACAGCGGAGATTGAACCCGTTCTCATAATTATCACACCTAGGCTCCAGTTTGATGATTGTTAACAGCAGCCCAAATTAATAACTTTAATAACATTACATTAATAACTTTAGTTAATAATACTGGGGGGAAGTATATAATCACAATAAGGCTGCTATGTGTACACAAAGGCAAGATTAATAAACCATTGTTGAGCCTGGGCTAAGTCAATAAAGTGGAACTGATTGGAAGCCAGTACAGGAGGCAGGTAATCATTAATCTGTATGTGTGATACTGAGTTTAAAGACCAGATGTTACTTGAAACCTGTGCAGATGTATGGGGTGTCCGGGAGGGCACTGAAGCTGCTGTTACCTTACACCCCTGCATGCAGAGCAGGAAGAGCTGCATTCTTTGTGATTAACTCAGCTTGAACTTTGAAATCTGAGTCCCAAATATTTGCCAGAAAATTGCAACTAAGGCAAAGGATTGGGGTTTGAAAGGTCCTTTGGTTCTACGGTGTGGGACAAGCTTCCTATGGGGCTTGTCCCTTCACCTCCTGGGACCTCACTTTCCCATGTTTAGAGTACTGTTCTTCTTCAAATGTGTTTCCTTTGCATGTCTGATTTCCAAGGGGAATTAGTACTGAAGTTTTAGAAGGCAAGAACAAGAAGGCAAAACTAAGCAATTACAAACCCTAAAACTAAAAGTCTGAGAGAGTTTTCACTTATTTCAAAGAAGAGCAGCACATCTGGTAACAGAAGTAGCAAACATTTCCAAGTTCAAAAGAACCCTTTGCCTAAATACCCAGACAATGCTTTGTCACTCAGCTCATACTCAGGATTATTGTATGAGAAGGCACCATATTTTCAGGAATCACAGCATCACAGCTGTAAATTTTGTATACGGACAAAGAAGGTCTTAATTCTGAGAGTTTAATCAGAGCCCTTTTCCTCAAGATTGGCTGGCCAATACAATAATCCCCTTTCCTTTCCTCACCCCAGAGCAATCATTAGGGTCTCCAGAGGACAGGGAGAGCAAGGGGTGCAGTGCCCTGGGCGATCTGATGACCCACCAGTGCAGTTTGCCCACCCCTCAGGCAGGCGTGGGGAAAGCCCCAGTGCACAGGCTCCTGCAGTTCGACCCCACGAGCACTCCTAGCTTACAAAAATCACAGCCAGAGCAGAGTACTTATTTTACCCTTGCGAAAGTGCTTTAACTTAAGAATAAAATATTGTTTTACCCTCTGCCCTGCTGCTCGGAGTAACTCCAGTGTTAGCTAAGCAAACAAATTTTAAGCTCTGTTTCCAAACCAGGCTGGATAAGGAGCAAGCAAGCTTAATTAGGTACAATGACCAATTCATTTACCCCTGCTCTGCCTCTCCTCACCCCTGGTCCCCACAAGCATGCAGACTGACATGCTGATTCCAGGGAGCTCACCAAGGTGTGGTATGGGCAGAGGGTATGGGAATGCATCTTGTGGATGGTCAGCTAGCTGCTTTCTGAAGAAGGCTGAGAGATGGGGCTTTCTCCTTCCACTTTACAACCTGAACTGAGCAAATGGGATATTTGTCTCCTTATTTGCATGGAGAGAGGTTATATTCTAATCGCTCAGACCCAGCACAAAGTCTTTGCAATGTTTAAAGCTTTGGAGTTTGAGCGGATCACTTCCCTACAGGACGGTTAACATAGCCCTGCTGTGGCTCCAAGCAGCTCAGGTGTTCTCAGCTGTGTCACCCATATGACAAATAGGGCTAAAGAAGTCGATTTTGCAAGGTGGCAATGACTGGTCAGACCTTTTCCAAGGTGGGGGCAAGTCTCCCCAACATCTTACAAAGAGCATAACCCTGGCAGTAAGCAGAGCTGGCAGGAGGGGAGCGAGATGATGGAAACTTCCCAGGAGACGGTTATTAAAGAGACTGAACAGGCTCTGGTACATCCAAGCACAAGTAAACATAGCAATGTCAGGCTCGAGTGCCCTGTTTTATCTCATGACAGCACCTCCACAAACATCTCAACCATTTGTTTTCCTTTGTGCAGCCTCACATGCCACCACCCAGCACCAACAAATACAAGCTCCTCACTTTTTAAGCACAGCCTTATGAGGAAATATTGTTACAATGAGCCACAGCTCAAGCCTAGCATAAAGATAAAAATGAGCACAGGAATAGCAGGCAAGCAGAAGCAGATGTAGAATAGAAGTTGCAAGGAGAAGTGGGGCCAGGGACAACTGCAATGGCTCACAGGAACTCCATGGGAAGAAGAGGCCTTCAGATACTGAGAAATTCAGGAAACCTCTTTAGAAGAATTTGCTGTGGAGTTAGTAAATGCTGTTTTATGACTCTTTTGACTGAGATGGCCATCAAAAATGAGCAGGATGGGGTTTTTTGTTTGATTTTGTTTGTTTGTTTTGGGGGTGTGTGTGGTTTTTTGTTGTTTTTGATGTTTTTGTTTTTTGTGGGGTTTTTTTCCGAAGTGCAGTAAACCGTGTTGTGGCTGTAGCATCACCTTTACCAAAAACAGCTGCTGTACCACAGCAGAGTCTGTCCTATGGGGCAGGAGCCTTGCAGAACTTGCATGAAATGTGGTACCAGTAACTCTGAGGCCTTGGATATGTACCTGCTCTGCCTGATATCTGAACAGGCCTGACTCCAGAGAACAGGTGCTTAACATGTTCCAAAATTCCCATCTTTTGAAAGACATCCTCACAAGTCATCCCAAACCACTAATGGTTTTGCACATTCTGATCTCAAGTCTCCATCTTCTCAGCAGATTCTAATGTTAAGGACAGCAACACTGGCTGAGAAAAGCAACTCATGAGGGCATTGTGTAGACCCAAAGCCATGGAATTAATTGAGTTTAAGGGCAGAAGATCACCAAACTGCAGATTAGACACCTAGCCAGTAAAGTTTTGCCTCGTTACTTGTCACTTGAGCCCATAGGCATGAATTAGAGAGCTTAGACAATTAGCACGTGCATCCTCAGGGAACAGAGCTACTAACTGACATCAGCAGGATTCCCGCTGCTAACAGCCACACCTAATTCCTAGCAGAGGAACCAGCTAATGTCATCCTGATGTGGGGAACAAGAGCTTTACTGCAGCCCCAAGTTAGACCCTGGGTTTGTGGACAGGGGAGACAGGGAATTCTCTGCTCATTTCACTTCCCTTCTGCTCAAGACTTACAAAGTTTACTCCACCCGTGTCATGCTGTGGATCCCTCCCAACATCGTTCATGAAGTGCAGTCAAGGAAATTGTATTGCACTGATTCTGCCAGGACTGTGTTGGAGAAGGCATCGCTACTTCCCTTTGATGGACCTCCAGGACACTTTGGTAGGTCCAAGATTTCCTTAAGTCCCTATTTTGCTCCAGTCTGACGTTAAGCTCCTGCTAAAGCCCTGGAAGCTGCTGCTGGAGTGATGATCTCAGCCCTTGTCTGAGCCACCACTTGCCAAACCCATGCATCCCACCCAAGGGTTTTCATCAGTATTTATCTCCATTTTCATCTGCAGAGAGTGACTGGTTTGAAGGAAGGGGAAGCTGAACTGCCCATGCCGTCAGTCAGACCATCTATCTGCTGTGGGGGTCACAGTCTCATACCTTCACAGGAGCAGGGATGTTGTCCTGGGCCTGGCCACCAACAGAAATTCTCCTGGAGACCTCCCCATGTCCCAGGCCACTTGTGGTTGCAGACTTGGCAGCTGGCACTAGCTGGCCCCACCACACACATCTTTCCCTAAATATTATGCTTCTCAGGGTGTTGATTTTAGCTGTTGTATTTGGCAGGTTTCCTTCATTGCCTTTAGCAGCAATGACTTATTGATAGTAAGGAAAATTTGAGGACATTAGCAGCTTATTCCAGCTCCCCTACTTTGTCTCCCACACACACACACGCTATCCCCCCTTACTACCATGCCTAGAAATTTGGTCAGGTGGTAAGTACTGGTGTTCAGGGCAGTACATATTTGTATCTTCCTCCCTGCAGGACATTTCCAAGATCAGACTTTCTTTCCATGTTTTGTTTTCATTTTATCTCCTTTAAAAAAAAAAAAAAAAATTCACCAATTTCTTGGCAGGATGAGATGTGGGGTAAATCAAGAGGTTCAGATTTCTCTGTTGCTGCAGGCTGGCATTCCAAAGCTCCCTCTCAAATGCCAAAAAGTAGCTACAGTCTCATCAGAGTTCAGATGCTACATGCTGCTGGTCTCAAGGACCTCAATGAATACGATAGCTGCTCCTTGTCAGTTTCTGCAAAACTGAATCTTATTTCTGTAGCTACTTTTGAATGTTTCAGCCACAAAAACACACAGTCAGAAGAAAGAGGAAATAGGAGCTGGAGGGAGATGGGAAATGAGGGAGAGAGAAGATATACCTCTTCTTCCTAACAGAGTTCTTTGATCTGTGAATATGGGTTGCTATCCCAGCATTAGGATTTGGGCTGAATATTTACATCAGATGTGTAAAACCTCTTCCCTATTCTGAGGAAAACATGTATAAGCAGAAATAAATATATAAATATTTAACGGAGACATCACATGCTTACTAAGGCCACCCAGTGAGTTGGTTTTTATTCTAGACCATCTTTCTGTTCTATATTTGTGCATGTCTTTCACTGTGGGGTGCTCAGCTCCAAGGGGGACCATGACCTACCACTGCTATGTCAATGATGGAACAAGGCCTCCTGTGCTTCACATGCTGAGCTTTGCTGCACTCATCTCACCAAGCCCCTCCAAAACAGCCCGGAAGCTCCCCTGGGTGGAATATGTAGGGGAAGAAAGCTCTTCAGCATCACTGATTTCTGAATACAGTGGATGGGCTTCATCTTACTCGAAACCCTGGCTGCTAGAAGGAAACTTCAGAGCAACTAGTCCTTCGTATTTCCATTCCCATTAGAGCAAGCAAAGAAAAATTGAAGATCTTTATTACCTGGGGCCTCCTGGGAGGTGAGATGAGTCCCACCCTGAGGAGCTTTGCCAGTGTCTTTCAGTCAGCTGAGAGCAGAGCCAGCCCTTGTCTCAGTTTGTTCTACAGACCTTGCCTTGCCATTTGGGTGCTCCAAATGTAGCCAAAATCAATGTCATCTCCTGGGTTTCACTCTGAAAATGAGGGGCTGTACACAAGGGCTAGTTGTTCCTAATCCTTGGTGACCAGTTGGGTGGCTTTATGAGAGTGGGGGGCTGAGACCCCTCCCAGGACCACTGCCTGTTGTGCACTGTGCATGCTCTGGAGTTCATCTGCAGAGAAATCCAGCTCCGCTGTTTATGCTGCGGTTGCCTCCCAGACACCATCTGAGGATCCAGGCGAGACAAAAGCACTTCTTGTACTGCATGCAATATATACAAGTTACAGGATAACTTTTGTCTCCGGGAACTCGCAGTCTAAATTAAGACAAGATTGCAGGGAGGGATGTCACGAGAACTGGCAACACGGAGAAAGGAGGATGGGAAATAGTAAACTTGCTACAATGTCATCCTTCTTTAAGCACACTGCCTTTTAGTTTAAAGCAAAATTCCCTGTTTTCTGGAATGATCTCCCAGCACATCCCATTTCTCCCCTGTTTATATCTGTCAATATCTGGTGCTTATATTGTATGTCTAGATACATATGCATTATGCATGCAGTTGATGCATTCAACTTCACATATGGTATCAATAAGTAGCGACTATCTGCATACAGTGGTCACAAAGAGCATCTAACTGATTGTGTTGCAGAAGGATGCCTGGAACTGGGGTTATTTTCCCAGATGAACACAGGCAGGACATATTAGAGATCACCTTTTTCTCTGTTCCTTCTCATCACATCCATATTTTCAGGACTCAAAGTCTGGACAAGCAGAACATCTTGATGTCAACCAAGGGAAGATGTAAATCTTTTAAAGTATTTTTAAATGGAAAAGAATGTATTGATTCACTCTGAGTACCATAGTTTTTGGGTGGTTGGTTTTAACTTTAGCAGTCCATACTTAAAGGGAAATTTTACAGTCTTAATATATTCCAGCTGCTCTCCTACTCCTAGATGAAAGGTCTGTTGTCGTTTACCTTTTTTTTTTTTTGTCAGCAGAATTTTATTGTAATATCCCATCTTATTTGTAGTCACTATCAGTCATGAGAGAAACTTCCTTACAAGTAATCCCTGTGTCACTCCTTGAATGTCCTGTCTCACTCTATTTAATTAAAAAACATTAACTGCTTGTTGTGTCCAAGACTTGTCTATATAATGCATGTATACAAGGACTTTTTACCTGATGAAAACCATTTGCTTCTAGCAGTTACACTAAAAAAAAAAAGTTATACTCTACAGTAACAATAGTCGGCTTTATAACAGCTCTCCAGTGGAATGAAAACAAGATATTTCCTTTGAAAATAAACCTCCATGAACTTGGATCCACAACATGGGACAAGAAGGTTTACTGCAAAAACAGGAAATTTATTCCACGCTGTTAAACTTGGATTGGATGTAGTTTCTCACAAGGAGAATAACATTTAAATGTGGTGATTTTGATCCTTTGTAGTGACCGATTATCTGATTACAGAGGGATGGGAGTTTGTAAGAACACAATAGATCAGATTATCAAAGCACATGTCCTCTGGATGTACCTCTGAGGACCATTCTTATTCAATGAAGAGCAGCTAGAGTTAAAAACAAGGGTCACTATGTGATGGGCTCCATATGATACTCAGTTAGTATGCAAGTTGTAAGATACCATGTGGGTTTTTTTTTCTTACCACTGTCTCTGAAGATTAACTTGCCTGAGAGGAGCCACAGGGACACACACATTCCCAATGCAGTGGCCAACTCTCAGGCCAGTTCCTCAGCACCAGTAGCAGGGTTCTAGTCTTTGGAAAAAAAGAGTCTTCTCTGGCTAGAGCAGTGGTAGGGATTAAGTTTGCTATGCCCTTAGGTGCTGTGTGAGGACTTGACAAGGATGAAGCACATATTTTAGTCCTGGGCTGCATTATCGACATGAACGTACTAGCCTATGAGCTATACCAATAGCGATGTCTCTGACACACGGGAAATTCCTGTGTTGGATCCCATGAGGGAGATGTTTTACAAGACAAAGCAGCCTGTGCAACTATGCTGAAGCAACAGAATGTGATTGCTGCTTTTGAGCAAAGTCTCTGCTGGGCAGCACAACTTTAGGCTGCAGCATTGCCACCACAGCCCCTTCTGCTTCATGACCCAGTCTTGCAGATGCAGCAGGTCAGTGATGCAGTGCTTGAAATCGGCTATATCAGACAGGTGGAATCAGGACATGGCTGTAGGGTGTTTACCAGTGGGACCCAGCTGTGCAAGTCTTGCACATGTACTCTACATGCAAATTGGCTAGGAAAACGATCACTTAGATGTCCAAGACTGTGAAGGCCTTATTCTGTGTTAATTCTGACAAACCCTAGTGATGCTGAACTTCATCAGGATGAAACAAGGGCCTTCTAAAAGGTCTTATCTGTGACCCCTCCTTTGGCCTCCAGCAGCCCAAGGTCTCCTAAGAAGGAGATGGGTACTGGAGTCCTGCAACTCAATTTGCTAACCAGCGTTTATTCCATAATTAGTGCCTTTAACTCTTTACTAGAATCTGTTTTTTTGAGTGATGGACAGATTTTATTGTAGAAGGGTTCCTACTCTAAAAACCTCAAACCAGAAGAATAGCTAGAAAACTTAATAAGTGTCGGGGAATATGGGTTCTGTGTTGAACTCCATCGCCAGAAATCCCACTGCAAACACGAGATGTAACTTACTAATTTAAAGCTGCCTCTGAAATATACTATGTGAACTGCAGCTGGGACACGCACCTGTAAGAAAATTGGGATGTGGATTTCTATAGTGGTTTAGACCCAGCTGGGAGCTGAGCACCATGTGACTGGTCACTCATGTGACCTCACATGGCTCGAACCATGTGACCCCCCCCCACTCGGTGGGATGCAAAGGGGAATAGGGAGAAAATGGCAAACCCCCCTGAGTTGAGATAGGAGAATTTAATAGAACAACACAGGAGGAGAAGAAACAACAAGAATAGTAAAGAAACAATGTATGAAGTGAGTGATATAGAGCTCACCACTGAGAGCTACATCTGTCATGGACTTCAGACCCTGCCCAGCCCACCCCCACCCTGATGTAGTGGGCATGATGTCAATATGGTATCAAATATCCTATTAGCTGGTTCAGTTTGGCTATTCTGGCTGTGTCCCCCTCAGCTTCTCGCGGAAATTAACCCTATCCTAGCTGACTCCAGGACAACCTCTTCTTTAAAGTCATGGATGAATTTATCCATGTAAGTAGCAAGACAGCAGCTGGCGGGGAAAGGAAATGCTGTCTGCTCAAGTATTACTTGATTGAACAGATCTAATTGGACTGGAACTCTCATATTTTCTCTGCCCTCCATGTCTCATCTTCCAGTTTTGATGCTGAGAGACCCATGCTATTGTGAAGCCTAAAGGATATGTCTAGAAACATAAAAAGATTTATTCTGAAGTCCTTGTTTATACCATCCAGATGAACTTGAGCAAGTGCAGATTTCGAAAGGGTTGTGAAGACATGTAATAAATGCCCAAGGGCTCCAGTCTTTGGGTGCTTTATCTTCTTGTGCAATGTGTTGACACCTCAGGGTGTAATCAAAGGGGTTTTTAACCTTTTCAAAAGTTTCCTTTAAAGTTTACAAACATGTTTAGATGGAGACTTAAAGTTCAAGCTAAAAAGATATTAGGGAGATAATACTATCCAGAGGCAGCAATCATATCACAGTAATAATGAGATAAAGGTTTGTCA
Organism: Todus mexicanus; assembly: GCA_013389965.1. Classification (NCBI taxonomy): domain Eukaryota; kingdom Metazoa; phylum Chordata; class Aves; order Coraciiformes; family Todidae; genus Todus; species Todus mexicanus. The sequence continues at coordinate 24,173 of WEIS01086562.1, forward strand.
GGTTGCTTCTGTCCTGTAGCTGCAACTGTGGTTGTATGTTCATGAAGTGGCCAGCAGAAAAGTGCTTTCTGTTCAGCTGAGCTCTTCCCTGTGTGAAGCTATTCACACAAACGTAATGGAGTTGTGACCAAAGAAAGGAAGGAGGGGACATTCTCCAGCTACAGAGCATGTAATGAACCTTCATATCATAGAGGCTTAAAGAGGTCACAGCTCATCTGAATGGTATTGAGGCACTACTGTACTGTTTCTGAATTTTCTTCTGCACAGCATACTGCGCGCTGCTAGTAATATCAGTGAACCACATCTAATTATGGGCAGTACAACTCTATCTGCTGATGTTAGGCTGCTGAGTGAATTTCAGAAAGACTTTAATTGGAAGGGATTAGATCCCAGTAAGTGGACTGTGCCTTATATATCCTCCTTTCACTTTGGCACCATTACCATCAACCAGGTGATGTTATTGCATGTGAGCACAAAACCCCTTGCAATGCCTACACTGAGAGATGCATGATGACTGACACAAAACAGCCATGGCAGCAACTTCAGAAGCAGCCTCTGCTCTTCCCTGATGTTTGTGGTTAAGATGGTCATTGCATGACCTCATCTCTGTCTATGTGGAAATTGCTCATCAGTGTTTACTACTGACTTAAAACCCAGCAGCAGCCTACTGAGCCATCCTCTGACACTGAGCAAATGACCACCACTGGATAATATATATTGCACTGTATTTGAACCATCTATGGCTTGAATTGATCTGATATTTATGAAGAGAGGAACTACCTAGCTAAATGAAACCTTTTATGATAATCTTCCTTTGTTATTTTCTACAAGTACCATGTCTGCAAGTCATACGCTGATAACCACTGGTACTTACTCAGCACCACAGTTGCTGTATAGTGCAATTGGAAATGTATTAGGGGTGAGTCAGGAGAAATATCAGACTTTACTGGATGCAGGTCAACTAATTTGAATTACACATGGTCTGCTGATTAGCATCATCTCATGGTACATTCACGGGTCATTACTCAGCAATCCCATATACCCGCTTTCTCTTGCTCTTCCACTTTCTTTGCATTCTGTTGTGGTGGTTTGTTTGGGTTTTTTCCTTTAGTTGCTTATGGGACCTCTTTTCCTAAGCTGTGCACTTAATTTCCTCTTACTGTCTTACGCTTCCCTTTTCCTGAATTTTTTCTTTCTGTCATGTGTCAGAGCCCAGCTCTGCAGCCCATCACCCTTAGGACCACTTTCAGGTCCCTCACTTTCTACCTGTGTTCCCCAGATACGGACTGGGGTGACTGTGGCTGTCAGTAAGCCTGTTGTAGCTGCTGTGGAGGTTCATATTTGGCAACACAGTGGTTGGTACCACAAGAAATAGGTAATAGTTGGAAATAAGACATGAATGTGGAACAACTCTTTGTTCAATGGGGCAGTCAGAGGCACTCTGCTTCCATTACACATGACACATTTTCCTCTTAAGTATACATTGCTACTGCCCTTCAATCCATAATTCAGGTCTTCTTATCTAAGATGGCATTTACAGACAGTTTTAGTCCATGTTTGTTTGTTGTTTTTCTCATCAGTTCCTAAAGCTCTCTGTATGTAGAGCTCTGCTCCAGCCTATTTATGCAAGGAAAATATTATTTCCATTCCTGCATATAAAGAGGGAAGGGGCATAAAAAAAATCAATGCATTTTAACAAATTGAATATGACTCTGAAAACTGAGCTTAGGCCACTTCCTAGTGCAATTCTCCTTAACTATACACAACCTGTGTGCCAATGAACTTTCAACCTTTTGTCAACATTTTTTTCCATGAAAGTAGTTGAATTGATTAATGAAATTTTGTTTGCTGAAATAAAAATGTGAAGTCAGGTATTTGAACAATAATATATATATGGGATGATACTGCTTTTCACCTTTTATGTCTTGCCATTACATTTGTAAAAAAAAAATTAAATACAAGATGAAAAAATTCACTGATAATTTTTGGTCTCTGTTCCTTCTGCATGTAGTGTGAAACATGACATTTCTTTAATAGCTCTTCAGGAGTCTCTCTCATAATACGTACGATAAGACAAATAATAATTATTGCTACTCTTCACTATCCATACAAAATGAATTCCTCACCCATTTTCAGCAGTGCAAAGTTCTGTTGTCTCTCTTTCACAGCATGTCTCTTGACAGGTCAAGGATGTTACTGCAGCAGTCAATGTAAGACAAGAATTTGCACAGGAAGTAACTTGAGTAACCCGAAGTACTTAGATCCAGTCTTTGGTCATGCTGGCTCTGTTTCCTCTGCACTGCCTGTGTGACTGGCATCATAGCTCCAAGTACCTGTGCCATATGGCCAGCTTTTAGCTTTTGGTTGTAGTGTCTGGGGACACTAGAATATCTCCATGTTTCACATGGTGGCAAGACAGCTCCCTGCACAGAGGATTCATTGAACCCTTGCAAGAAAACCTGTCATCAAGTGCGTGAGGTAAGTTTTTGCTATTTACATACCCAGCCAGAAATTTTCTCCCATGCATATCATTTTCCTACCTGGCTTCCTTCTCTAAAAACAAAGGTCTGCAATGCTATCATGTTTTAACTGGCAAAGTGTCAAGGCCCAATGAGTCTCATGTCAGGTGTGAAAAATGTGATGAAAAATGGAGACCTCTGTTTTGGTTTTGCTTTGTTCTGCAATTAAAATCTTAAAATGCTGGGATTTTCTCCCTGTTGAATTCTAACACAGAAAATTCAACTTAATCAGCAGTTGAGCAGCCTGGTGTCACTCTGCAAAGTCCAGTCAACTTCTCCTTACCTACGACCCATGAATGAAATCAGCATTCTCTGGCATCCACCTGATCTGCCAACTGGCAATCTAAATGGAGTGGATAGCTGCTGAGCACACAGTGGAGGCTTTTCCCCCAGAGCAGGCACTGACCTGGGTGTCTGTCCTTTGTGTAGCCTCCAGCTTTACAGAACAGGGAGGAAGAGCCTTTCTGGGGGCCTCATCCTGCTCCAGCCTGGCTGAATTGGCACACAAGCTGGAAAGGCGCTGGCTGGAGGAGAGGAAGGGAGTCTGACTTGTGGAGTGCAACCACGTGAGCCTCATTTCCTTTGGAAAGAGAGCTCGGCAAAAAGCATACAGGCCTTTATTTTTTTTTTTTTTCTAGGGGGATTTCTTTCTGCAGCTGCTAGAAGCCTAAAGAAAAACTTTAACTCCCTTGGACTCCTCTAACTTTACAGTCTGAGCACTTATGTGCACATTCGAGTCTTGTTATACATAGGTGTAAGTGATGGGTTAAACTAGGACTTTGGGACTGTAGCATGCTGCTCTGCCAGGAGAGCAGTTGTGAAGGTGTTTCCCTCTGTTGGAGCAATGGGCTCCTGCTCTGTGGGTGCAGCAGCTTGTCAGTATCCCAGGGTGGGGTATGTGCCCAGGACTAGCCTACCATCCTGCTCGTGGAGCATGACTGAGAAAGGCTGCTGCTTCTTCAGAAAACCAAAGGCTGTTGCCACAAATGCCAGGGTGAAAGCACCTGCTTTCAAAAGCCCCTGGCAGAGGAGCTGGGCAGAAGGACAAGCATAATTTTGCCTCAACATTCTTTTTATTCGTATGTGTCCAAGAGACAGAAATTTGCTGTTATTTTTAACCCCACTCAAGTTTTATTTGTAAAGGGTGGATATAACCCACACAACACAAAACCACGGGCCATACAACTTGTACATAAACAAGGCTATAGGAGTGAGTTGGAGATGTGAAGTGGCAGTGACACTGCTGGTGGTGTGAGCAGGGACCCTTGGTGACCTCAGAGCCAACGCTGCTTAAGACACCTGCATGGATTTCACATCCAGGTGGGTGAGTGGGGCTGGGGTGGGCGCTCCATTCATCCAACCAACAACCTTCAGGAGCAGTCACTCTAGGTGGACTGTGCAGAGCTTCTCTCCTTTTTTGCTTGCCCCTGAAGATACATTTGTTCTGTGCCAACCACAAAGAAGAAGTGGAGTTTCAACACAAGCTGTTCAAAGAAATGAAGATAGTCACCCCAAGTTTGTGGTGTATAGTTCACTCTCCCTCCCAAAGCAGAAAGCAGCTTTGGAAGGGCAGCACCTTATCATAAAACAAACTGTTGTTGTCTGTGTTTGAGTATAAGCAGATTGATGATGAATCAGCTTTTTATGAATGCCTCTTTTCATCCCTTTCTTATCCCTCACCTGTGTGTTGCTTTTTAAGACAGATGGTGTAACTTCCTTTGCGACTTCAGTTCCCATTGCTCACTTCTCGTCTTGCTGCTGGGGAGTACTCAGGGGTAGGGCAGCTCATAAATAAATCTTTCCTTACAATTGCTCAGTGATATGTGCAGCCTATAAACAATCCAATTATGTTGAGTAAGGAGCTAATTCAAGTTGGTGACCCTTAAGTATCAACAGAATACACTGAATAAAGATATCTGGGTTATAGGTTTTGCTACTTTTGTAAAATATGCTTTAAATTAAAATAAATACGTTAAATGTGAACTTAGATATTACCCAAACCGAAACTTATGTAGAGTAGAAGTATGAATTCCCAGATACACAAGACCAGCAGTTAGCTGCTTAAATAGGGTGAGTAAATCAATAACTATCTGTCATTTCAGGATTAAATTGTGAAATTAGATGCATTACAGAAGACACTGTTCCAGTCTTACTCTGTTCCAAATTCATTGTTCTGCAATAATATTTCAAAGTTTCTCTTTCCGAAAGTAAAGATGAGTGTAATTTGCAATATGTTTCCACAAACAGCATATGTAGTTCTTCAGGATTTGCATCATTAGGGTTGTGTTAAAAAAGCCTGTATACTGCAGAGTAAGGATTTTTTTACAGTATGGAGCCCTATTAAAAGAGAAACGTCTATTCATCCCCCAAAGGTCATGGGAGCTGTTTCCCATAGCGCTCTGCCCAGGAGTTTCTAGTTAAATGTCAGCTATTTTATTAAACTGTCTGTTTTCTGTCAAGGAAACTTAGCACATCTTTAGCTGTCAGAAAAGGCTATATAAACATATGCTATAGGAGAATCCATATACATTTACTAATAACATACTCTGACTTCACTGATAAAGATAAGTTCACCAAGTCCTGGTGTTACCACTCTCATCATTAAGGAGCCTTGCACTTGGCTACAACTGACCATGAAGAAGTTCTGCAAGAATAATGTTATCTCTACTCTCACCTTGGGGTTAGGCCGTGGTACATGCTATTGCATTTGTTATTTGTGTCTTATTTTGAATAGCGCCTGTTATAGAAGGAAGATACAGGGTATCTTTCCGTAATTGCAAAAACCAGTCAAGCCAAGAGCCCAGAGTCAGACTTTGTGGGGTCCCTTCCCACATCAGCACAAAGTCACTTCTTCATCCTGGCAAGCCACTCAGCTACTTCATCTTTCCTACACTGAAACTTACACACTCTATTATCACATCCGAGCACATCTCTGTCCTGAGGTCCCAACCGGGCGTAACTTCTCATGTGCTTGCCTTCTTTTCCTCTCTCTTCCAGTGTATACAATGATTTGAATTTCCTAACAACACACACATGTTATTATAGATTTAAGAGAAGGTAACATCAAAGAAACAGAGTTTATACTGAGGGCAGAAGGTGATGAGGTATTTCCTGGGGAAGTTCAGGCTACGGTCTTGAATCTGCTAAATACTGTTGTTCCTAGGAGTTCAATCCTTGTTAACTTGAGGAGTTTATGTAAGTTTATGCTATGTGTGGTGTGTTTTAACCAATGTTTAGCATGCAGCGTGAGTTATTTGGCTGGGATTTGTATGGCAACCCAGTGACAAGAGAGCAGAATACAGACTGTAAATTTATGGTACACAAAAGATTCTAAAGTTCCCACTGGAAAAGGTAATGTTCTGTGGTACTACCCAGGCACACTTTGATACTTGCTGCCTCAAGACGCTCTCCTGAACCCACCTTTGGCAGCTTTTGCTGTCAAGCCAAAGATCGCTCCCCTCTGAGTTTGCACAGCAATCCAATAGAGTCTAAATACCAGTTAAGATGCTAACACATTGTAAATATTCACTGCTGTTACTGAATTTGAGACACAACCAGCAAGTTTGCAGCTATGGATAGCTGGAACTGCAAAAAGATGTCATGTGACTGCTGAAAGGTCCAAGAAGTGGCAAAAGAGAAGACAGGAAAGATGGGAGAGATCCTGAACTTCAGCAGAGGGCTCGAGCGAAGGTTCAGCCAAGGAGTCACTTTGTTTGTACAGACTGTCAGGAGACAGGACCCAACTAGGAGGCACAGGAGAGATGAAAAGGTGGAGAAAGAGAGGTCAGGCTTAAAGCATGGACAAAATCATGGAGAAAAGAGAAAGAGAATCAGGAGTAGGTAGAAGCAAAACTGATATGATACTGGAGCAGACCGCACTTAAGCCTTGTCCTGTAAATGGCCTAGTTCCCAGTACTGCCTTTAATACAGAACAAAGCCAGTTGTGTGGAGGCGAACACAAGCACATATAGCCTGAGCTAGAGTAAAAGCATTTTAGCACAACAGCAGGGGCGTGGTTTTGTAATCCTGCAAGTAATTCCATATGGAAGAGCTGTATACTCCCTATCTTGTTATTGCAAATGGCAAGAGACCTGTCCAATATGTCTATGCTCCTACATGGCACTCTTTGCAGGACAGACACAAGGAAATCATGAAACAGAGTAAGAACTATGAGGAGCTAGATGGAGCTGTCTAGTCAGAGAGCAAAACAAATGGGCTCTAAGAATAACATGGGGAAAATGCGAAAGGAAGCAGAAAGCCAGGAGGAGCTGGAGGACGCATCCAGACCAGGATGCAGAGAGCTTGGCAAGCAGGTCAGGCAGAGCACTGGAAGCTGCTATGTAGCATAGCAAGCGGGACTTGTCACCAGTAGTACATCTGGGATATTTCCACAAAGCTTACTTCTTCTATGGAGGACTAAGGCTCTGGATCACACTCACAGTCCCTCACATCCTGAAGAAGAACAGCCAGAAGCCATGGCTGTGGAGAAACAAAGCCTGAAGCTGACATTAGGGAAAATATGTTGCAAGGAAAGGTTTCCCAGCAGTGAGGTGATATGCTCTGCACTATGGCTTCAATGTTTGGATCCTCCCCATTGGTCTTTCAGTTTTATTTGGTTTAAAACTAGAATGTAAATGGTTATTATTGGTTTTTCAAACCAATATTTAGTCCTTGTATTTGAAAATCTCTTTAATGGTACTGCACCAAATTACAGAAACTATCAATTGTACGTATTGTTATTTCTTCAGTGTTGGCATTCCCCTGGTTTCCCATCTCAAAGCTGCGTTGTTCAAGCTGAAGAAGAATTTATTTCAAGATTAGTTGTAAGAAATATCTGAGATGATCACTGATTGAGACATAATCCAGCCCTGTTTCTACAGAAGTTCCTGCTGACCTTACATGTCATGCTTTCTTTTTATTATTTAACATACTTCCTTTTTCTAGTAAGAGGCGTACTCACATTTTATACTGACAATATATTTTCGTGGAGGTATTTTCCTAATGCTCTGCATGGAAATTTTTGATTCTTGTCATTACCTATGAAGATTTTCATCTGAAGTTATTATTTTTGTTTCGTTTGGCATTTACATTTGGGAAAGAGCCAAGTGAGGAAGTGACAAATCCATCAGCTTAAGACGGGAAACCCTGTGATTTCAGAGCTGTTCATAGCTTGTTAGAAGTTGCTTTCCCCTTTGGCTATTTTATGCTAACATCCTTTCATGGGATAGTTTCTCCATTCACATCATTAAAATATACCATCAGAATATTTATTCATCAAAATCTGACTGGAATAAGTCTAATCTTGCCTGTTATATACTCTACCATGTTTACACAGTACTAAGGAGACCAGACCTTAATGAGACGTGGGGGCATGACTGTATATTAAGCATAACATAGTAATAACTTTACAAAAAGAATGGATCATTTGTCTAATTGCTATCCTGCTTATAAACTAGTTTGCCTGGAAGATACTAATTCAATCAAGAGTATCACCTCGTATGTGTACGTTCCTAACATGGTTCTG
>WEIS01086562.1:32264-44265 GCA_013389965.1 Todus mexicanus
GTACACTGGAAACAAGCAGCGGTTGCTCACTCCAGCTCCTTCCCCATGAAAAACATGGCATATTTCAGCATCAGAGAAAGGAAGATATTCGGTTTGCTTCTTTCAGTCGCAACTCTCAGGGTCTTGAGGTACTTATTACAGTAGAAAGACAAAAGAGAATAACTGCATTGATTAAGTTGTGCCTAGAACAAAGCCTGGATAGCAATTCAGAATAATAATAAAAACATTGCAAAACAGTATAAATACCAGTGTGATTAAAAAGCCTCCCTCTAAAGCAAACAAGTCAGAGCACACAGAAGGTGTCTTACATCTAATAGCTGCCACAAGTTGCACAATTCGCAATGTCTCCTATCTGAAGCTCTCACTATCCCACAGAACAGCCTCCAGCAAGCCAAAGGCATTTTAGTCACCAGTCACTGGTCCCAAGAGGGCTCAGTTCCTTTGTGTATGTCCTCTAATTCCTGCTGTTGCATTGGAACTTTAGCAGGGGAACCGCAAGGATGTTGACGATCAGCAGCACAGTTTGAAGCAAGGCTGCCTGAAAGAAAAGGGAGATTAGGATGAGGGTTGTGTTGAACCAGAGCCACACAGTCAAACCATGGTACTTACACAGTAAATAACCGTGATGACAACTTCGCTCACCTTTCAGCACTTACCCCTTTTAAACAATTCTGCAGTATCTTATACCCTTACTCCTAACAACACATTACTGTGGGTGTTGACATTTAACCTGTTTGTCAACAGATCCATTTCACTGGCACTCCATGCAAGGGGCAGTAAGTGAAGTGCGTTTTAGCACAAGCGATGAAAGATGTCATTGCTGGTGCCCTTTAGCACTGCTTGCACTGCCATGAAGTATAGCTACCATTAGTAACAGGGATTTGAGTGTAATGTCTACTTTCACCCAGCAAGGTCAAAAATTTATGGTTCTGACCTTTTCTCTCTCTTTTGATGTTGGTGTGGGCTCCGGTCATGTTCACAAGGAGTAACATAAAATCAAATAGAGTTGGTGCAGGTTTAGTGTGAAGTGATGCAGGGAATAGATTCCACTTCTCCCTGATAAAAATGACTTCAATGACTTTAATAACGAGGGCCATAAATTTCCACAAACTTTACAGAAAAGGTCATAAGGGTGGTAAATGTTTCAAAAGGGTACACAAGAGAATGCAGTTATTCCAAGAAGACCTACCTTTATTCTTATTATATATAGTTTCTCAGGTATTTCTCAAGGTCTCAAACATATGTTTCAAGAGGAGCAAGTCTTGTTATGGCATAAAGGTCTGTGTTAGTTAAAACAGCATACCTTTTAAGTGCTCTGCTCTTAGTAGGCTGCAAACTGCTTTGACTCAGTTTGGGTTGGTCACTTTGCACATGCAAACTACAGAGACACACAAACCCTCGTGCTACATTCCCCTGGTTTAATGAAGTTGGCTCAGCTGGACTGCTGTCTATGCTGAAAAGCCTTGGAATTTTAATGGACTCATATTTTTTCCTGGTTTTAGGGCCAGCCACAGTTGAACTCCTTGACTGAGTCACTTTTCAGCACTGGACTACTCTGCTGCCCACAGCTGCTGTACAGTCTCTTGCACTCTCCTCCCTCCCTGTTACCAGCAGTTTGGTGGGCAAGGAGCAGGAACGCTGCCCTCCGTAAAAACCAGTGACAGAGGACAACTGCCCAGTGACCTGGGGAAGGGGTATTTTAGGGACTGTTGGCTCCTCTCTCACTAAGCATGACAGTCAAGAGTCACAAAGTTCAGTCAAGATCAATTCACCAGTGTTTAGGACTGGGGATTAGCTCAACCCATTGCAGGCTCAGTGAGAAACCATTTTCCAAATAACAAGTTGCTCTGCAGTCTCATTACCAGGAATGGTTTGTTGTTTGGTTTTTTTTTAATTTTTATTTTGTCTGCAAAGAAGGTCAATGCCATGCCCAGCTGCTTAAATGCATGCATAGCAACTATGCAGAGATTCAAACGTATATCATCTATCACGGTATGGTACAGTTGGCACAATGCATTTAATTTTGGTACAGTTTAGTTTACTTTCAATTTATTTTCTTGCTGTTTTCAAAAGGATTGAGACCACTTTGACAAGGAAGGATTTAGAGCAATTTTAGACACTCATAAAACGTTCTAATATGAGAGATCTGCAGATATCCTGCAAATTTTTTGTGCTGGTAGATCTGCATCTGCATCTGTAGATGCTCCTCCTGACTGAAGTACCACAAGTCTAAGCAAATGTAGCCTTCTTTCTGGTAGGACACGCAACTTTGTCGGTTGCCTGAGTTTTTGGAGTTTTGGGACTTCTGCCAGAAAATGTAATGTCTATTTGCATTCAAGCTATCCATTTTAGTGTGCATACAAGTTGTCCTCTGCTGTCAGGGACAAGAATTGTTGCTTAACAGCGTCTTTTGAAAATACCAGGTCATACCTAAGCTATGAAATAGATTGTTATTGTTGTATGAATATTTTTAACACATTCAAGCATTGAGTAATTAATATGAATGCATTTTGATTCCTATTAGCTAAATCCCTTCATATTTAGCATGCTTCTCCTCTGGCTTTTGTAGTCTAGCAGAAGATGTGATTTGTACCAGCCCACCCAGGGCAAGGGAGCAAGAAATAAGTTACATGTTGCATGCCTTTTCTTGCTGCTTCTCATTTGCTACAGTGACCTTTCTCCCTGCTGTGAAATTTCACATCCAAATTTCCTCCCCAAAACCACAGGATGCTGCAAGTACTAACTAAAAGATATGAAGGGGAAAAAAGCCCAAAGAGAAACAGAGCAGTTAAGTGGTGATTAACAAGAATAACAAGACAAATAGGAATAGTTGTTACAACACAGGGTCTAACCTCAGCAAGGCCGCTATGAGAGAATATTATATCCAGTTATGTTCCTTGTCAAACTTAATAGATTATAAGTACTTTGGCTGCTCCTTATATAGATACTTTAAATTCACTTTGCAACACCATGAGACAGATATACTAAACACCTACCTCTGGCCATCTGCTTGTCATCACTGCAGTTCATGACTTGCATACCGCTGTGGTCCACTGTGTCCGTGCTCAGCCCTTCCTTCTGGTCAAGAACATGGAAACTTTCCTAGCTATGGGGTATCTTCAGATGTGTGGGTATTTCCCAGGACCAGTGCAGCAGCATGCCAGTTTTGTTACTACAGGTGACCAATACTTTTCAGGCAGTCTGTTTCCTCTAGGGAATATTGTATTTTTAATGGCACTCAGTTTTCACAGTGTGGGCTTTATATGGAATGAGTCGACTCCAAGAAACCAGATCTTATAAGTTTTGGCATTCCTAAAGTGCTGTTAGTTTGAACCCTGTTCCTATGGGTCCTCTCCACCCCACCAACCTCTGTGAACATAGGGGGCAGTGATTCCTGGGGCACTGTGGGAGGCTTACCCAGTATGGGAGCTGCACCCCTGCAGTGGAACAGACATGTCAGCCACAACACCTCTAAGTTACTGCAGTAGAATATTTCTACCCAGATGCCTGGTTTTCAGCAAAGATAAGGACAAATTTTTGCTAACTTCTTCTGTTTTGTTTTTCCTGTAAAAAAATCATTTTTACATTATTGTTTAGTTCTCTACCTGCTTGCTGGATATCAACATTTCAAACCTCACCACCACAGTGGCTGCAGAGCATTACCACTAGTACAAGAACATGACACTGTGCTCAGAAATAGAATCTTTAAAGCAAAGATTACCCCACTGAATATTTTATGCTTTTTGTTATGCTTTTTGCTTAGCAATTAAAAGCGTCCTTAGTTTGTGTTTCAACAGAATTATCGTAGTAGGATGCTCTACCAAAAAAGGCAAGAGCTTTCATACCAGTCAGGAGTTCTCTTTTTATTTTTCTAGTATTTGTTTAGCAACAGCAGAGCCACAAAACAAGGGCATCTCAGATGTGGGCAATCTGAAGTTTGGTTAAACAGGAATGAAACAAAATCTACAAGTGACAACTTGCTTTTGTAATAAAGATTACCTCAAACCCAGGAAACATTACACAGTGAACCTCTCCTTGTTTGCATTTCAAAAGAGTTACTAAAATAAAGCTTCTCAGTACTTGAAAATACCCAGTGCCTATAATCCTCTTGTACCCTCCTCAGCAGGGCTTCAGCAACGGATCTGCCCCACTGACTTTTCAGAGCTGAGCTGCCATGCATGTTTGTCAGTGTTTTCTCCTCCTTCCAAGTGTTACTCTGGAAGGAAAAGGTGGGGCAGTTGGGTGAAGCCGGCTTCATCCCACTCCCCCAGCCAGAGCTGGCCTAGCCCCCAGAGCAGACTATTTTCTCATCATCGCGTGACTAATATAACCACAGGCACTTGAAGCGCATGGGAACTTTTCCAGTCAGTATTCAGAGGGCAGCAGCAACCTTTCTGCTGAGGAGGGTCTTATGACGCATTTTCTATTTTTTTCCTATCAGTGAAGGGTTTGCTTGCACCATCAGCGCTCGCACCAAACCTGGCACCTTTGGAAAATGACTCTTCTTGAATCCTTCCTATACCTTGAATTTCATGCCAGCACAGGCCACACTGGTGACAGTGACAGTCCGTGCGTTTTCTCAGGCATGTTTTCTAGTTAAGCTCTGCCAAAAATGGCTGAACTTGTAATTTCATGGTTACTGCACAAGAGCTCACAAGACAGATAGTGAAGCCTTGCTAAGCTGTGTGATAGGTTCCACAGCACAATACCGGCAGCGTGTGGTGGCAGCTCACAAGGTTGGTAAGAGACATTTTAACTCTTGCATGTGCTGACAGTGCCTTTTCTGGTTCTTCTCTGGTTAATCTGGAGCCTGCAAGCCCCTGAGCAGGGTTAACCAGCTCCCTGCTGGGGCTCTCATTAGCAGCAGCTGAGGCATTGCTGTTTCTTCTGTGTCTCTTTTTACATCTGTTTCTATGCTTCAGCTAACCTTTGCCAAGAACACCCCAATTTATTTACCTCTCATATCTGATTTGATTTGAAGCTTCTCAGCCCCTCACCCTAGTCTGGCTAGATCACTGGAGCGGAAGTCACAAGATGTCTTAAGAAGAAAGCAACAATAAAAAAAACCTGATTAGACAAAACTGTTGAAAATCTCCAGGAATTAATTTACAGACTAGATGCGATAGCTTCCCACAATGGTATCTTTCCAGCTTCAGTGTCCCTATCACTCCAGTCAACGATGGGTCAGATTAGGCATTGAATTCCTGCCAGCTGAATACACTGGAGCTTTTTTATTTTGCAAAATGTTGCAATTCAGTAGACTTTGATCATTCCTTTGAACTTTGCAGGTTCACATTGCGTGCTTTTGGCAGATTTGCACCTTGCTGAATAGCTGTGTGCTGTTTAAAATCTACATGACCACTCATACCTTTTATTTATAAATGTCACCCATGCATACAGCTACATGTGGTCTGGTAAACAGAGAGCGCAATTACACTTCAGCATGAGAAGAGACACAAAACTGGACTAGACCAGCATTTGAAGATGTTTTGCGTGTTTCAATTTGAATGCTGACTGAAAGCTTGACAAAAATCCTGTCTCAACCACAAAAGCTGAACAACCAATTAATTACTAACATTTTCCCAAATGAATTCTAAATAAAGCAGGATGTGGCGGTCTTTGACGCTGACATTTTAGGTATGAAGCTCATTTCCACACTGGCGATCCTCCTCTCTGCGATGCACCCTTTGAGCGACCAGCCTGACTGCTGGCACTCCACCCTGCCAGCCCACTGGGAAAACAGTTCTGCAAAAAAGTTCTGAGTGATGCTACAGCCCATGGCTGGTGTCTCCAAGCCAGGAGCATCACTAGCTAGTCCATTAGATAAATACGTCAGTGAGCCTTACAGAGACACAGAATAGTCTTCACAGAAAAGAGAGGTTGAAGAAACTTTTAGCTGTGAATTCTCTACTGCAGTGAAAGTTTGTGGCTAAAAACCCAACTACCGACAGCTGAAAGGCGCAGGCCCAAATCAGATCTTAGTACTTTTGGAATGTGGGGGAATTTATATGTAAGCCTTCAGGCCTAATTCCTGCAGACTGACATTTCGAACCAACTTCACAATGTCCAGTCCACAATAAGGAAAACAAAAAGGTTTTGGTGAGCAAGGAGCAAATTTCTTGTGACTGGCTCTACAATTTTTGCAGAACAACTTATGAAAATTACAGTCCTTTCCCTTGGTTCAGTTTATAACTGGATCTCTGGGATAAAAATACAGATTTGGAACCAAACTTTGCTTCTTGCAATGGAAGAGATTGTTTTATTTGACTTGTTTCTCACAGAGGTCAAAGAAGGGCAGTTATTTTTTTCACAAATCTAAATGGGTATCAAGTGATGGTCAAAATACAAAAATACCCCAGGAGCTCTGGCCTCTCTGCGTAGGTGCAAATCTGTAATTCAGCTGAATTCATTCCAGAGCTATATTAACCTGAGTGCAGGTCAGCAGACGGCAGGCAGGACACAAGGGCAGAGTGGGGCAGGAGAAGAGACTTGTTAAATCCCGAACTTGCAATCAGATCTCTGCCAGTGGCTGTTCAAAGCCTCTGGAGATCTTAGGCAGGCCAGGGGCAGGCGGGACCGAACGCTTGCACAGGCAGCCACTGAATTGGGGCCTTGTGCGTATTGATTTATTTTAGAAAGTCCAGGTTGCTGTTACTGGACAGCTTAAATATAGCTCTATCAAAATGGAAAAACACACTGGATTCAGCTGTGTATAATCAACAAACCTTCTCACACCTCAGAAGCTAGGACATGCTGTGCACGTGTGAAAGTCAGCTCTTTGTGGAGGCTGAGGAAGAAGAAAAGTGCCAGCAGAGGGAGGACAGACCCTGAGCCAGAGCTGGGCCTCCCCTGCAAATACAGCTGCAGGTAGATGAAAGGGGACTTCAGTCTGCAGAGCAAGCTGGCTTCTACTAGAGCAAGAAACAGCAATAGCCCAATGGAAAAAAAAAAAAAAAGGAAATCTGTAGAGAAAGTAAATGGTAATTACATGTTTCTAAAGCTATAGTTCTCCAAATCTTACTCTGAAGCAAGATGTGGAGGAAATCTGGTTTTTACTTGTGCAAGCAGTCTCGGCCATGTCTTCTCTTCCCTCCCCTCCCCCTTCACTACTTCACTAGAAATCCCCTTCGTTACTCACACACAAACAAGACTGTTGCCATAGAAGTCTTCTTGACTTGGTTAAAAAGTGATTCAAGAGGATCACCCGGTGGCTGAATCAGCATTTGCTGAGAGTAAGACAGCAGAAACCAGGCCTTCTCTGGTGGCTGGGGCTGTGGGGAGAGTCCCAACCGTCCCGTTAGAGCTTGCCAATCTTGATCTCTGGTTTTGCTCAGGACGTGAAGCTGAACAGGAAATTATTGTGCTGCACGACACGGAGAGCTGTATTATGCAGTATTAAGAAGATCATGTTTATGAAATGTTATTTTTCCACTTTATCGTTTAAACTTTGGACTTGTTTTCTTAATATAATTTTCATTTTCTGCAGCTGTTTATGTTTTAGTGTTCTTCTCCTGCAAAGGATAGGATCCCCTTCTCTTGCACCAATGCATAAACACTATGTCTCCATGGCAGCCCCAGGGCTGAGGGGAGGGAAGGTGAGTCAAGTTCCCTACGCACTTGGAAATCATCTCCATGTACCTCTTCACTACTGACTGGTGCCAGAGTGGTGAGCCAGGCTCCTGGGCACATGTGTGGCTTTGAGGACACAGTGTGAGGTGCACAGTGCGGAGGCTAAAGGAAGGGGCTAAGTGGGCCCTTCCTCCAGCGGATAGAGCTGACTTCTTGGCTCCTTTATCTTTCAGAAATGGTCCATAGTGAAGTGCTGGCATTGCAAGGAGGCCTGTGACCTCCAGAGTGCAGTATAAAATAATTCATCCATTTCCGAGAGTAAGGCTAAAACAAAATACACACTGCTCAGATCACTGTAAACATTAACAGCCCTCCTTGTAGCCTTTCTCATGAGCCTCCTCTAGCTACTGCTACATGCTGGAGGAGCAGTCTGGCATTGCCATCTCAGATATTTTCCCTCTTGGGAATATTTCCTGAGTTACGGGTCCCTCTTGCCTCAGAGAACTTGCACTTCTTGCATGCTTGTTAGACACAGAAGCTGCTAGGCTCCAGAGGTGCCACAGCAGTGAGCCTACCCTGCTGCCCCTTCGCTACTACGTGGCACTGACCCAGACACGTGCCACCCTTACACTCCGAGCAGCTGTGAGTTGCCCCACAGTCCCTCAGTGCCTGGGCACACACTTTCTCCTGGGATCCCAAACAACCCTTTGCCAACAGAGTGGCAAAGGATGGAATGCAGCCTCCTGCCTTTAATGGGAAGTGAAGGATGAAGAGATTCATGGGAAGGATTGCCTGCAGCAAGGAGGGAAGGATGACAAAGAGGAAGCAGCCAGGTCTGTTGGGGTGTATGGGAATGCCTGGAGAAAGTGGGAGGACAACTACATCTTCACCAGCTCCCCTAAATGATAGCAACTTGCTGCTGAGCTCCAGCTGCAGGGTCTGTAGTCTCACCCTGCCCTAGGCTGAGCAGGCTGCAGTACCCAAGGTGCTGGGTTACTCTCTGAGGAACAGGGTGAAACCAATCGCTTGATTAGCTGTTGGTTAATTAATGGTTGCCTGCTGTAACCTGGGTGAGACAGAGGTCCTACAGGAGACGTAACATCTGGCTGTGCAACCAGAGGCTCTGCCTCTGTGCAGGACGTGATACAAGGAGGCATGGGAGGGTAGCATGGGCTTGGATACTGGTTGTTCCTAGCCAGGGGCTTCATCTGGTAGCTTCAAATATTTAGAAGACATATTATTGTGTTATTTTAAAACGCACCCTGAAGTTCAACATAAACCACTGCCACAGGCCTGAAGTAGAAAAGCATGACAGGGCTGATGGTGTATCATGCATGCATGTGGATCTAATTATCGAGGGAACATTAACAAAATAATCTCTCTGCTCAGACTTACTAGGTCTCCCAAGACATCATCTGAGAGCAGTATCTGACATCTTTAGAGTGTTATGGCTAAGGACTTTTGACGTATTTTTAGAGCTAAACATGTGGAATGCATACAATATATTTTTCTGTTCTAATTAGCGTTTTCATTGGCTAAACTTTGCCTGGCCCTAATGCTTCTGAGAAACACACTGATTCCACATGCCACAAGGGCTGCTGAGGAAAACAGATACACAAAGACAATGTGATTATGCAGGATTTTAAGTAGTTTCGACTTAACCAGTGAATGATGTAATAGTAGCCTAAAAGCTTCGACCAGCCTTTGATGAAAAATTTAACTGTTGAAAGAGAGAGGGAGGGAGAGAGAAAAAACAAAAAGTCCTGAGCTGCCTGTGGACTGAAGCTGCATAAAAACCATTGATAAAACACTGTTTTATCAGTTGAGTGCCGTGTTTTGAAGAGAAGAGTTGAACCTCTGTTTGAAAGTTGTTCCCTTCCTAGATGCAAACTCAAAAGATCATCTATCCACTTGGTATTTAATTTGCAATATTGATGCACTAAGCTGCTCCCACACACAGTAAATCAAGGAGCAAGGAGCAGAAGATAACTGCCAGCCCATATGAACAGTGACTCACTTCATTTATTACCTAGGGAAGTGTGTCCATTTTGCAAACAGAAGTGGTATTTTCCTCGCTCGGTGGCACTAAGTGTCTTATTACAGCAGGACTGTCAGGTGTGACACTTACTGACAGCTTGAGTTAAAAGTGCCAAGTGCCCTGTGACTCTAACTTGGTGAAAGCTAGACTGATGCAGACACAGCCACTCGTACCTCTTTAAAGGATATGAATATACCGCAGTGATGCCAGAAGTTCTCAGGCGCTATTTATCTCAAAACGATGTGTCTGAAAGGGAAAATAAAAAAAAAATTGACAAGCTGCCCATGTCAAATGTTGGAGTGCTTTGCTGTCTCCTGGAAGCAACCAGGGGTAAGCCTGAGGAGGTGTGCCTTCCCAGGCCTGCTGAGACACAGCTGGGTTGTCAAACTCAGCAGCCTTGTCTCTGTTAAAACAGGCCAGAAGCTCAAGAGCTCAAGAGACAAAAAGCGAGAGATACCTGTTCCATCACCCGCAACAGCACTTCTCCATTAGCAGCTTTCAAACACCTAATCAAAAAAGCAAGCACATACTGATGAAAGGCTTGGAACATGCCATTACCTTTGCATGTCACTGTTATCCATCCTCGCATACTCCAAAGCCAACGGTTTGGTTTTCAGGTGAGGCACTGGAAAAGCTATTGCCCTAGAAGCTGAGCAGAACCTGGCACAATGATGTAGCCCTGTAGCACAGCGCTGCCTCTCTCAGGAGCAGCCAGAAGCTTTGCATTGAATTTGTAAGGCCTCAGAACTGAGGCTTTCAGTTTGTGCTTGGACTGAACTTTTCTTGACCTGCTTGCAGCTTTGTTTTACTTTGTTTTGCTTCATTTAGCTGTGGCAGCAAGTTCTCTAAGCGACCATGTGTGCAAAGCTAATTTGTTTTACTTTTGTGTATCTTCGCACGGTACAAGGATATTTTCATAGAGATAGCAGTTATTCTACACAGAATAAGATATTTATGACTAATAAAATAATACAGTGTAAGAGGAGGACAGGTCTGCTACAACAGCCTTCAAGAAGTGGAGATGTAGGATGAGTTGCAGAGGAGCATAGGCATGGGATGATGAAAGATGAGACACAGGCTGGCACTGGTGATTCCGCAGCTGTAAAGGTCTCTCCCGTAGTCAGTGCAATAAAAGTGGAGTTGGACAAAACTGGTTTCAGGGTAAAAAAAGAGAACAAAGAAATAACACCGAATATACGGAAAAGATACCACATACAGTAAATTCCAATGAAACATGGAGCTGCAGACCAGTGGAAGAATAGAAAGGTGTAAAAAACCACATTAGCAAATTTCTGAAAATTACTCCAAGTGGATCCTAGATTAAGGAAGGAGACACCACCAACCTGAACATCATGCTTCTCCCTGCAAAGCACTCCAGGTGCCCCTGATTCACTGCAACATCCCCAGCTACATCAGACTGAGACCAGCAGGGTATGGACGAGCAGGGGGAAGGTGAGTCTGACACCAGGAAAAGGGGTAGAAATTCAGTGTGTGTGAAATGATTTTAACTGCACTGTTGTTCTTTCTTTTGCTGTAACAATTAGATCTAGACTAACAGTGATTCTTGAATTGCTGTTAAGGTTTAAGTTAGCATAAAATGAGCTTCCTCTTCACCTGCAAACAAGATTTTTAATATAAAAATTGCTGGAATTAATGAAATGTGGTGACATCGAAACAATAGAGAGGTCACAGATAGAAAAGTGTCTACTTGTCTTCCACAGCTTTGCTCTGGGCTGTCACAATTCCCATGACTGCACCACGGTATGAGGTGACTTCTGGAGGCCTGACAAGGTATGGCTGGAGCACGGCATGTTCCTAGGCGAGGGACAGCTATTTCAGCAGAGAATGGCTGCAGTGGCAAGCTTTCACCCACCACGAGGAATTCGCTGCCTTTCCCAGGAAAGGGAACACAAACAGATCCCACTGCGGAAACAAGAATCCTGGGGCAGATGAACTGCAACACACATTATTTATGTTAAAGCACTAAAGATCAGGCCAGAAAATGCTATAGCCAAATTGATTCAGAAGGGCCAAGCTGGATTCATGAGAAGGAGGCTAGCAGAGGATGGTATGTGTGTAATTTGTAACTTAACCCAGATTGCTGTGACATGGAGACACCAGCTGTCATACCCTTCGTGGATGCATAGAAAACATTTAACATGATTTAATAGGACTATGTGGATCAAGCGATGTTGAAGTTTGTTTTTCACAAGACCTTTGCTGATAGTGGGGTTTTTATGGACATTCCCCTGTCAAACTGTTGCAAAAACTCAGCAGGATGCAGCTTCTTCTCCACTTTCCCTGGGAAAAGAAAAGCAATACAGTTCAGTGGGGCTAATCATGCTAGCAGGTATCAAGTCTTTAACAGCCTTTAATCAAGTCCCATTTTTTTTT
>WEIS01086569.1:0-16816 GCA_013389965.1 Todus mexicanus
AACCCAAACCCACAACAAACAAAGAAAACCCATTTGGAAACAAACAGATTACAAAGTGCACCGTTGTCTATTAAAAAATTAAGATGGTCATTTCATCTACAGGTACTAAACAAGTTCTGATTCATATGTTTCCACTGTACATGCTGTTTTTCTGGAGAGAATTTTTCCAGCCGCCAGAGCAAGCAGTGGAATCATGGATCTGCTTGTGAGAACCACCTCATGCCCTGGCTCTCCTTCTAAGTGAACACACTGAGCTTGGATGGCGACTGCAGCCCATGAACAGTAGTACCAGTTCCTGAGCAGACCTGAGTAGAAGGCAGGTGGATTGCATTTAAACAGGATGTCCTGGCAGCACCTTATCTCTGTTGTTAGCTACTTAGGTACTCACATGCCTTCCCCGCGCTGCTTTCACTGAGAAAATGATTTTGCTTGCCATTGTGCAACGTTTGCCATTCTGCGATATTCTTCACAGCACAAATAGGTCTGCAGACCATTGACACATCAGAGAGTGAATAGCCAGCATGAGTCTGCTTTTACACTAACCCTGTGTGATGATTTAATCTTCTAGTCATAGTGATTTCCATCAGCTTCTATGTGACATTGAATAGTTGTAATTTCTATTGTTATCATAGAATCATAGAATGGTTTGGGTTGTACACTGCTGATTCTCAAAGCACCGTGTTCAATAGCATTTCAGCAAACACAGAGCTCTGTTTCTGTCCTTGTAAATCTTGATCCATACACTGGACCTATGCTGCCAGAAAACACTTTATATATTGGAATCATCCCTCAAATTATTCATTAACTAATCATAGAAATGTCTATCTATTAAGACGAAAAATAACTCATGACCAAAAGAGTTATAATTAGTATAGAAAACTTCTCCATTTTAAGCTCTACATTTCTTTGCCCAGATCAGTGAAATATTAGGATTTACATCACATCTACAAAGAGGCTTTGCAATATCTTACAATGCTCAGGGGTTTAATAAAGCTATTTCAGCAGATTGTCTGGAGGATTCTACTTAATTAATTAACTTAATTAATAATGCTATATGAAGATTTTCAGGGAGAACACACACCCTGGTTAATTTCTTAGCACAGATAAGGTTGCCAATCTGTGAGGAATCCTACTGAAAGCAGCACTCAGGAAAGGAGCACTGCTGATAAAGATGCCTTATTTTGCCAGCTTGAACTGATACAGAATTCCTGAGGTCTGCTCAAGCTTCTAACTTTAGTCTGAGCATGCACAGAAAAACCATCTCACCTCTCTACTTGTTTCTGCTACCTCCACTGGAAATTAGGTACAACTGAAATCTTAACAACATCAAAGAAAGTAAATTTGCACAGCATAGTCCTGGCAGCCAGACTTGCTCTGCTTACACCAACACCGCTAGTATACTAATTAGTTTTGAATCAGGCTGTAGCTGTTGTCCTTTTCAAAGTAACAGCCAAACTCAGCTTATTGCCATGCTAGAGAAAACACCCCAGTTAACATATTTTTTAACATAATTGGTCCCCTGTTGCAGTAAAGGTGCCCATGCCAAGCATTTTCAGCTTCCAGTGATCAAAACATTTTGGCAATACTTTAGGCAGTGTTTGATGTTCTCACTCGAGTGCTCATAACATAAAAATGTTCACATGTACAAATACACATTAGTACAACTGATGAAGTTACAATTATACAAACAAACTGGTGAGAAACTCAGACCTCAAGCAGAGCTCTGAAGATCAATGATGTATTTCTCAGGTGTCTAAATGTAAGATGTCATTTCATAATTTTTAAGACAGCTATCTATGCAGGAGTCCAGAAAACATTAAGTTTTTATTTTCTTACGGATTTCGAAGTAGAGTTAAAACAGTTAAATAAAATCAAAATATGAAAACAGAATACGCAATTGTTCTTTTAATTACTGCATTTGGGAGATACACGGATGTACATATATCCTTTTGTTACATGGGATTTCTAGCATTATTACTTGCATTTTAATATAAATGTTATAATAAATTGTATTATATTTCCCCTACAAGATTAATTTATGAAACCATATTGTGGTTGATGGTGGCAGCTGAACCTCTCAATGGAATTAATTAAAGGATAATCTCCATTGCTTTGTAGCATACAAACCAATAAATGGCTGCTGAGATTAATAGCTGAAGCGAAGCTAAAATGTTTAAGGAATTTCAAACCCTATTTATTACATACACCCTACAAAGCAGGAGAGATTACAGCTGTACAGCAAACTGGAACATCAAAAAAAAAAAAAAGAAAAATCCAAAAGCAAAACCAAAAAGAAGCCCACACAAGGGAAACATCATTTCCTTCCCTTGTGAATATTTGAAAGTGATGCTTCTTTGTTCAACAATTCTGTGGCATACAGATGAACTTGGCTAGAATGAAAAAGAAGCAAGGAAGAAGCAAAATGTATGCTGTCTCTTTTACATCGGAATACCCAGGGAAAACACTGAAAATGAAAAAAAAAAAAGCAACAACAACAACAACAAGAACAGGATGTTATTGATGAAAATGTAAGTAGATTATTTTAAAGAGAGTTTGTGAAAGCTTAGTATTTTATATTCAATAGACCGTTTCTCAAACACAATCTGGGAAATGAAAAGGCTTGCAAGGTGTTTGGAGAATGTTTTCTTTAGATCAGTGACTGTGGTACCCTTTGGGTGAAATTGCTTCTGCATCTTCACCAAATCTCTTTAGTTGACAGAAATGAGATTCATGTGACATTCAAGCCTCCTTTTTGGCTTTGGTAGGAGCCAAAGAGGTACAAGTGTGTGGTACAGCACACGGGATATTGTGGTTTAAAAGTTTGTCCATTTTTTCAATGCTATTTTCAATGGAGTTGTATAAACCTTCTTTGACAGCAACCAGCTTATTCTGGTTTTTATTAAGTGAATTAATTCCCACAAAAATTTCAGTGTGTTCACTAACCAACATAAGATTGACACTGACTCATATGAAAGGTCTGAGTTTCATCCCCAGGGATAACTTAAGTTTGTAAAGCATTTTTAGACAGCTCAGCTGAAGTATATCAGGTTCTCTATATTACTATACTTTCTCTATAAACACGTATAATCATTGTATCCTTTATAATTAATTATTATAATCTGAGTACAAACTCTAGTAAGTTCCTTTCACTGCTGTAAAGGTTATCTATTAGATCTGAAGATTATCCATCCCTGACACAAATACTTCCATATATCCTTTCATATATCTCTTTAATGCATTAATATATGACAGAGCACAGCTGAGAAGTTTTCTATTCATTATGTGAATACAACATAACTTACTTGCAGAATGACTTTCTGCATTCCCAATTCTAAGCCACATGTTGTGCACTGTTTCTGAGCCATGTGGGTTTCATTCCTGTTTTGGCATTCATTGGACAGGAATCTTTATCTAAGCCTAATCGAAATTTGCATTTGAGAATACCTGGTTTTCTCTGAAGACCCATTGAACATGCCTAAGAAAGGCTTTGAAATGAAGACAGAGACCTATGTACTTAAAAAAAGACTTGATTAACTGGCTACCTACATGGTCTTTCCTGTTTAAATTTGACTTGATCTTCTAGTGAGCACAGCAGGAAAATGGCCATGTAAACAGGCTGCATAGGGCTAACGTGTTGCAAGTAAGATAGTGAGATGGGAAAAATAAATCTCTTCCACAGTAGGGACTTACGCGACTGGTCAGCAGCAAGTGCCCCTAGGGCAGTGCACACTGCTCTAGACGTGCTCCCCCACTCCCACTCCTCTGGGGTGATGTATTACAGCTGCAAAGGACCTGTCACCTACCTGGCTGTCACTGAAAAGCACAGACTGATTCCTTCACGGTTTTTGTGTGGCGAACACAAAGATTCCATCAATTTCTGTGCATTCTTATACCCCAAATCCAAATCACAGTGATCATTCTGGAAATGGTGATGCAGAGCCTTCTCTTTCTTGAGTATTTGGGCTTACAGCTTCCCTTTGACCTATTACTCTTCTCCGTCTCAGACAATTTTATAGTTTGGCACCTGTAATATACTTCTGCGAATTGTCTTTAGCAAACAAATTGCTGGTTCCACCTCTGAGTGCTGAACTTAAATCAAGTGAATCCCTAATGCTAAAACCATTTTCTATAGTTACCTCTTACCAAGAAGCACAATTCCTGGGAGGCTGAAACAGTTTCTCAACAGAGCTTTAACAGCACTGCCCATCCAATCGGATAAAATAATAATAATAACAAAATAGTAGAGAAAATGTACTTTAAATATTTTCATGCATTATTTATGTTCGGTGCTTCTATTTCATCATAGTTAGATCAATATGTAGGGCAAATTTCTTGATTCTGATAAACATTGCACACCCCCTGTAGTTCCAAATGCCTATATTCCATGCAAAATTCTCTTTAGTGGCCAATAAGAAAAAAAAATTAAAAAATAGTTTATACATTTACAGGACCTTTCATCCAAAAGTCTCCAAGGGGCTTCAAAGACATGTTCACAGTAACATCTTTGTCTTATAGCTAGGGAAATCAAAGGCTAGAAAGATTAAATTCCAAACCTTTAAAGATGGTTTTGGAATTAACTGGCGCCTTAAAAACCTTTAAGGATCTGCATCTAAGTGATTTGTGTGCAGGGATGCACCCTTCACACAACTGGAAAATAAAATGCGGATGTCAAGAATCCTTTTTCCATTATTTCAGGGCTATCAAAGAAAAATTATGTGTATAGAACAAACATAGCTAAACGACTTCATGCAATTCATAGAAGAGAGATTACCCTGTCAAATATTGTCTCATAGTACTCACATTGACGGTCCGAATAAGCATGTTACCTCATGATGGCGAGTATGGACAGTCTCTACATAAATACATACAGTCTAAGGTGTCATGTACAGTCTTGCCACCGATTGCATTTGGAGACACCTCTAAACATGCAGGAGTTGCCATCACAGGTCGTGATCACACATGCATGTGCATATGAGTGTGTATGTGCACACACAGTCAGCCCCACGGGGTTACTGGCATAATGACAGAGAGTCAGGTTATGAAGATTTTGACCATTTAAGTCAAGTCCAACTGTTTAGATGATTCATCTATGTTCCGTGCTGACGCACATGGATTTGTATCAGAAAAAAAAAAAAAAGAGGAAGGAGTAAACTAACTTTTTTTCAGAATTTTAAGAAATTTAGAAACTTCTATACCTCATATCATGCTGACATGGTTTCTTCCAATGACATTGACTAAGATTTGATCCTGTTTTTTGTTTCTACCTGACTTTTTTTTTCCTGATGACATTTGAAGGCTATGGGTCATCACTCACAATTTGCATTTGTTCACTCACAGACACAGGACAGCTCTAATTTGAACGCGTTTGGCAAATTTACTTGACTCCTGCATGCTTCCTTGGAGATGACAATCACTCTTTTGCACCCAGCCTTAGCAAACATGGCCTTCTCACCTGCTGAGAAGGTAAAACACCTCCCTTTGTCTCTTTAAAAGCTGGGATTATAGCAGGACTACTGTCATCTCATTCTGTGAAAACAGTTGTTGCCTTTACTGGAGTTGTATTCTGACCCAGAGAAGCAATAGTACTAAGGAGTTCAGTGGTGCCATTCAATCTGCCACCTTACCTTGCCTTCATACAGCGGATTTCATGGCTGAACACTCACTAAGCAGTCTGCCCTGTCCCCTCTTATAGAGCAGTTTCATCAAATATAGGTTATTTCGTTTGTCAGTCGAATCTCTATTTGAAGCTAATCTTGAGTTTCACTCAAGTAATACTTGAGTCTTCCTCAGCAACTGAGATGCAACGCTGTATTATTGCATCAGTTATTAAAAGACCATGATAAGAATGCTGTGCTTCAGAAAACACAGATAAACACAGATCTGAGCAAGACAATACAAGGTTTTAAAGGGAATGACAATTAGTTTGGTAGGGCTAATGTGGAAAATGTTCCCTCTTTGCAATGCCACATGCTTCGAGAGAGAGTTGTAGCAATTCAGCTTGTGACACAATGCTATTCCTAAAACTTTTGCAGATCTTGTTTACTTTGGTTTCGCACAAGCAAAATTAATTTGGTTAAGGGATCTGTTGTTACATAGGCCGATCCCAGTATAAGCCTGTCTGAAAGAGAAGCAGCTTCAGGCAGGAAGCTGCGATAAAATCAGGGGCTCTCAGATGTTAATGG
This sequence comes from Todus mexicanus, assembly GCA_013389965.1. NCBI lineage: Eukaryota > Metazoa > Chordata > Aves > Coraciiformes > Todidae > Todus > Todus mexicanus. The sequence continues at coordinate 6,183 of WEIS01086569.1, forward strand.
AAACCTTACCTTTAACTACCCCAGAAAGAGGATTTCACTCTCTCTCTCAGATTTAACACTTGTCTCTACAAGGCTTATTTTACAACTGTGAATAAATGTTCACCTACATCCAGCAGACAGGCTTCAGAGCACTGCAGTTACTTCATAGCATGATAACAGCAGAAAGCAGGACACAAGGTGATGAGCACAGCATGGAGAGATCCCGCAGCGATGCTGAGCTGCCGGAGTAGGGGCCACACAATTTCGCTTCCTCACAAGTAGTACAGAGAATGGCCAGGGGAAATAGGACAGGACTCAGCCTTCCCAGCAGCCTCAGAATGTGGTAATAACTCTAGGGCTACTGGCAGCGAAAGGAATTTCTGAGCAGCCCTCGGGCGCAGAGAAGCACTTTAAAGAGTGCAAAGATAACTGTATGCCCTTTTACACAAATAATGTCACACATCGCTGTTGTGAATGAATGCCAGGTATGAACCAAAATGTTTTCTCATGATGGTATTACACGTCTTCCTCAGTTTTCAAAGTGGCTCTCCATTTAAACAGTCTTTTCCAGTGGCTGTACAATCTTCATGAGATAACCATAAAGAAACTGTTTCCCCTTTAATATATCCAAGTATATAATTAATGAATCAAATTCTGTTATTTCAAACGGAACAGAAAACTATACACTACAAACTTTAAATATAATTAACAACAAAATGCCTGTTTGTGATATATATATTAATTTATTTCATAACACTGTGATGGTGTTCAAAGGCATAACAGCATTATAAATTCCCATGAATATTGAACATCAGGACAACAAGGTTTCAGCTCTTTTAATCACAAACTACTTTTTCCTTGCTGAGAAATACTCATCTTCTTGATGGCAACATTTAATTAATGTTGTCTTAGATTCCTAGGTGTAATATCAGTTGGTATTGTTGCTGTTATGAAGTGAAACAACTAACATTGATAATATTTTGTACTCCCAAACTTTTACAGAAGAGTGCAAGCCCAAAAAGACAGAAGAGAAAAATAAACAGAACAGACATATATAACCAATAAAACATAAACATGGTCATATACTGTTGAATTTTAGCATGAAAATGCATTTTATTATTCATTACTTCACTTTAACTACAGAATCGTGAAAGTGAATTAGAAGAGACCTCACAAAGTCATCGACACTATGTCTTGACGTGATGTCTGATCTGGGGATTAGTCTCAATATGTAAACAATCAGCTTTGCATATTGAAGGATAGACACAATTTTCCTTTTATTACTAGCAAAAATCTGTCTCAAAGGTGTGACAAAAACCACCATAGGACAACTTCATATTTTAAGTACGGAAACCCATATTAACTACTTGTGCACAAACAGCAGCTGGCCATGATTCATAACTCCTTTTTATGCAGGATAAATTACCTTTCTTCATCTTTCTTAGCCAATGGTATAAACTGCTGTATGGCCTAATTAATATATTCTGTATGATAATAGGTCTAGGTATTAAACGCAGGTTATAACAATTTATAATAAATGAGGTGTCACAGATAGAAAGCTAATTAAAAGAAGTACTGGTTATTTTCCAGAGAAAACAGTATAACAATTAAAAACATGACAATAGTCAGGTTACTTACCTTAGAAATAGATGTTTTGCTAAAACCAAAAAAATGGCATTCAAGATGCAGTCTGTACTTTTTTTCCTCAGCTGAAAATTATTACTGAGCTTAATGGATATTTTTCAAAGGGACTGGACTGACTGATAGTAAATGAGGGCAATTACCTTGACGAAGTATTGAGTAAAAAATTTCAAATGCATGATGTCAGGAATTGAGAAAGTACATTCACAATAACACTAAAATGATTGTTTTTATAATGTGACATATTTTAATTTCCACTTGAGTTATTTCCTGATTTTTTAGAGATAATGAGCACTATCAGTTGCAAGTAAAGTCAATAGTATCATAGTTATAATTTCTGAAAGTCTGACTCTTCACCTATACCAGAGAATTTTCTCCACAGTTAATTTGATGCCCAGCACTGCAATCCACAGCATTTGCATCACTAATAATTCCAACACCGCAATGCATGGATAAGCACAAGACATAACAAATTAGGTTTAAGAAACAATTTCTAAAGAGTCTCCCCTATTTATTGCCAGTATTTCAATAGCAGAGACCTCTAGTAATGCATACCAGTAGTTCTGTACTTTCCTAAAATATACTTACAAAATATTTAAAGCATTATACTAAGTGGTTTATCCTACATTATAAAATCTGAATAATCCATATCAAATCAAAGTAGAAAGTATATTTCTGAAAGACCATACTTGCTACTATTTTTATTTATAATCCCTAATTCACAAAGGGTGTCCTAATCATTCATGCAAATTAGGCATTGTAATCAATGGTGTTACTTTAGAAATGAACTTGTTTTATAAATTAGACAAAACAAAATTGAAAACTCAGTTCTGAGCTGATAAATGTCAAGTGTAATTTTGTTGCATGTCAGACACAAGTACCCATTCTATGCATGTAAAGAACTTGCCATAAACATAATCCAGTTCTGTGATTGTGGAAAATGCAATGATGCTCAGTACTAATAAATAAATACGTTAAAAAACACATTTATAGTAAATTTAATTTCTGCAGTGGGCCAGATCTAGTACAGGAGTCAATCAACACAACTCTATAGAAGCTAAACTATTTCTGACAATTTTCTCTGGATCTGGTTCTCTCTGTCTCACTGAAATAATTTTTTTAAATGATTAAGTAAAGTACTGCACATATAAGGCATTGATTTTTACCATTGATTTTGTGCTGGCATTTGAGCCAAGCCTCAAAAAGCTCATGTGTTTTATGTATTTACAGCTGTCTGTTGGCAAGGAATATTTCATTCACTCCAAACGAAGCATGCTCCTGAAGCTTATAAACCCAGCATTTTTCTAGAGTAGATTTATAAACTGCTTCTTCGAATAAAAAGTTAGAAAATGTACTTTAAATCACTGAAGCAAAAGCAGAAGTCTGTTTCCTGAATTTTTTTTCTGTCTTGTCAAACAAATAAGACAGATATAGATTGTATTTTCCTACCAAGAGAGTTGTTCCATCAGCAGAGAGCAAAGATCAATGATGAATAATCACCTCGCAATAAAATATTTCCAGTGACAAAATGAAGTGTATTGTTTAGTATTTTTTGTTAAATATGTATATATGAAAATTTTGGTTGCCTGTCAGTGTATTTTTTCATATGCAGAAAAATCCATCCAGTATTTCACAGGGATACCTACCTTTTCTCTTTGGCTGATTAGAGGCAAATTCTGACACGGGTCCAGCATGAGCAGAACCTATCTCTGACTCCTTTCAAAGCCTCCCTTGTGTCACATTCTAACACAACACTGAAAAGTGATTACCTATACGTAAGAGAGTATCAGCCTTGCGAAGACCACCGCCTATTCATTTAAACTACTCAGCTCCTCCAAGTCTCAACTGGCTAATGTGTTATTCGAGCAGAAAGAACTGCTTTCCCCTCTCTTTCAGAACATGTGTCCACCAATGCTGAAGTAGAGAATGCTGCGAGCTACCAGGCCTTTGCCAAAAAGGAGACAGTGAGTGGTAAGCACAGTTATTCCACACTTCCTAGCCATATAGTTTCTCTTTCTACTGATCTGAATGACCTTTGGCTGAGCAAAACGTCCGGAACAGACCATAGGTTTACTGGTACTGGAGGCTACCTTTTCAACATACCTCTAGACAACTTTGTGACAATGCTAGAAAACACAGCTGATAAAATACTTGCTTTTGAATCTTACAGAGTGATGCATAACTCAATATATGAATCATCAGCAATAGTTTTGGTGGTGGAGGGGTTTATTCCCATTTCAATGACGGGAAAAAATGAGGCAGAGAAGGCACAGTTCAAAAGCATTAGGACAGCCCGGAGAGTTAATAGATGTCGATTGAGCTGCAAACCTAGCTCTGTCCCCAGTGAAAACCAAGGGTCTTTAGGAAACATGAATCGGGTTAGGGCTCAAGTTTTAGACTGATTGAAAACTCCAGCAACTCAGTTTTAAAGGTGCTGTTTACAGAAACTCGTAACAGATAAAATCACCAATTGCAAATCTCAGATTCCTCTGCCAGGTGGCTTTTCACCGATGAGACAACTAAGCAGTAACCATTAGAACAACATGACAAGGACCTCTTCTGCAGTATTTCATAAACACCTAAGGGAACAATGTTTCAACTCTCCAAACTCTTACCTCCTTCACTAAGTGCAGCTTCCTCGAGCCCCAATAGCACATTTGAATGGAGGTGAATAAAACTGGATGTGAAAATGTTTACTCATTACATTTTCCTATTCACACACTCACAAAACTTCTGAAAAATAACTTCAGAAAAAATTCAAATCTTGTCCTTTGTTTAATTGTTTCCTGGGATGTTGCAGTATCATCTCAAAGATCCTTATTCAGTTTTGAAAGAGCTGCCTGCAGAGTGGGGATTCCCCAATAAAGTGCAAGGAATCCATTTTAACAGCATTTCTTGCTGCACAGCTCCTCCTTTATAATCATGGTTTCATTACCGTACCTTATGTTACCAGGAATGTATGTGGTTCCAACTAGCAAAACAATTGGAGTAACAAGAACAAAATGTCTCAGAAAGACTACATCACATGCTCACACCACAAGGCCAACAGCAAAACCAAATCTACCTACTGTCCCATCTTATGCTTTACCCATGAGGTGACAGCTGATGGTCAGGGTGCCATGAATACATTTCCAGGTTTTATTCCTTGTATATATTAATTCTCCTCCTTTCCCTTTCTTTCATACAGAGAAGCTGGGTTTCAGAGAGATTAAGCTAAGTAGCATATATTAACTATGGGTCATTAGACAGACCAAAGGGAAAAAATACTAAAATATTGGTTCTAAAACAGAGAAGAGGGGGAAAAAAAAGTGTTACAGTAATAACTTTTTCAACTCACAGATAGTTTTCCCTTTATCAAAAGAGATGATCTTTTTTTCCCAAAAGAACTGATCCTACAGTTAAAATTGTGTCTCGCATGGCATGATCCTTTAACCCGTCTCAGTCATACTGGTTGAAAAGCATAATTCCCAAAGCAAATTGCAGTTCTTGATTCAAAGCAAAACAATCAGGCAAATGGTGTTTTGACAGCTGAACAGCTGATGACTGCATCATTTGAACCCTTTTGCTATTTAACCCTTCTCGGGATTTAACACAGTAACATGCTCCATTGTATCTCTAATAATCAATCTAAAAATCGGGTTATTGAATGCTGGCAGATTTATCATTTACACTAAGACCTTAGCAGGCCTAATTAATGCTATAATTCCTAGGATTCATAAATATACTCTTTGTCAATGGAGTTTTTGCTAAGTAGGGCATACCTTAGTCTATGAAAAATGTCTGATTGATCACAATCAATACAATATTCAAGGCAGATTTTTCTGCACATAAAATGCCTAAAAAATACCTCAGCTTGTGCCCACCACCACCCAGCAGAAACAACTGACTTTCTAACTACTCTTTCTCCATGAATAATGCATTCTTCTAAATCCTCTCAAGATATCAAGGAGGGGCTCTGGAGCTAAATAGCTTTAACTGAAATGATGGTTTCCAAGTTCATTGTTTCTGTGCTCAGGTCTCACGTGCACCACATTTCCCCCTACACGTACGGCGCACACATCCTCAACATCTTTGAAGCTCCATTAGTCATTCTGCAATAAGACTGAAATGATCTTCCCAGTATAGAACTAATCATTCTATTTTCCAAAATTTATCACTAAAAGGAAGCAAATCCCATTACATTTGCTATGAACAAGTTACGAGCATAGAACCAGGTAATCAATTCTCCATTGATTTAATGAAGACATCCTACCAATTTATATCAAATATTGGTCACTATGTCTAAAAATGTCCAGGCCACAGTATTTTTAACATTTTATATTGATTTAAAAAAACCACAAGTTTTTGTAGACTTCTTGCCTTTTACTACTTGTTTATGGGATTATTTGTATTTGATTTTGCAGGATTAGTGAAAATATTTCAGATATATTAGTAACTCTGTAAAAGGACATAAAATTGACAGAAGGAGGCTTCCATGTGAAACTGAAACCCAAAGGAAAGTAAAGGAGGAGAGTAGAGAGGAACCATAGCGAAGGTCCAGGCACTCATTGTTTTTCTTGTGCATATACGTCCTTCTGTTAAATACTACATTCCTCTCACTGTCCAGTACCTTTGCAGTTTCTACATGTATTCTTTCTTTTTTTATGCCATTCTCCTTTATATCTACAGGAGGCAACTCTTCAATGTGTCCCACAAGATGTAACTATGCTCTCATCCATGGTAAAAGGTTGAAATCGATCAGTGAAATTAACTGGATTATTTTGTTTAGCTCAAAGGTTAACTGCAGTGCATGTATTCTGGGGAAAAATGTTGCCTGGGAGAAGCCTAGGAACTGAGTGACAAAATTCTCTCGCATTGGCTGCCTTTTGCTACTTACATGAAAACTTCTCATTCTTCACGGGTCAGCATTCGGAGAGGCAATGTTTAACATCTTCATTGGCGACACGGGCAGTGGGATTGAGCGCACCCTCAGCAAGTTTGCCAATACACCAAGCTGTGTGGCGTACCCAACATGCTGGAGGGAAGGGCTGCCATGCAGAGTGACTGGCCTGAGTTCAGCTGGGCTGTGGCTAATTATCACAATCAGCTGTGGGCCTAATCAGCTGGGAAGGGGCTGCAGCTGGAAAGGGCCACGCTCCTGGTAAACAACCCAACCAGCCAGTGGAATATTCAATACCATGTAAGTCATGCCCCCTATGTAAGGGGAGGGCCAGCCTGGGCCATGGGCAAACAGGTCCCTGATCACCAGAAATGATGCAGCTGAGTTTCCTGCATTTGGGGAAATGGGAGAGGTCACCACACCTGGAGTGCAGGGGATGAGCCCTGCCCTGGGAAAACCACCTGCCTGACCACGGAGTCTCCCCTGCCAGGTAAGCGGCAGGGCAGTTTGACAGGCTTGAGAGGTGGGCCTGTGTGAACCTCATGAAGTTCAACCAGGTAAAGTGCAAGGTCCTGCAGCTGGGTTGGGGAAATCCCAAGTACAAATACAGGCCGGGCAATGAGTGGATTGAGAGTAGCCCTGTGGAGAAGGACTTGGGAGTACTGGTGGATGAAAAACTGAACATGAGGCAGCAATGTGCACTTACAGCCCAGAAAGCCAACTGTATCCTGGGCTGCATCAAGAGAAGTGTGGCCAACAGGTTGAGGGAAGTGATTCTCCCTCTCTACTCTGCTCTTGTGAGACACCACCTGTAGTGGTTTGCATTTAGAAAGCCAGATGATGGCAATATTCCTCCAATTGTTGGGGTTTAAAAAAAAATAAATCAATCAAACCCCCCCCTCCCCAAATCAAAAAACCCCAACTGAATTCTGGAATAATTTATTTCAGAACAAGATTTCATTTACAACTGCACCTTAGACGTCTAAAAATTTTGGCTATATCTCACATAAAATTTTGGATGACAAAAAGTGGCAATTGTAGATGGCCTTCTATAGCAGCCAGTTGAATCTAGAATCTCAAAAAAACCCCCAAAACTTACTAGCTAGTTAAGTCTGACTCAAGCAGTTGGATGAGAATCTTACTACAGAAAATATCAATATTGATTTACAAGAAATCACACTATCTTACCCAGTTCTATAGCAATTTTCAATAAGGTATTGCAGAATAAGGTATTATGAAGAGAATTTTCTACCAAGATGCAACATTTGCACTTCATCTGCACAGTAATTGTAGTCCACAAAATGTCTATATATTAGTCATAGACTAACTGGTGATTTGTAGGATTTAACCATATTTATTATGTGACCGTGTAAAACATCAACTTACAATATGAAAAAGAGGTACATGTTTGATTATCAGCAGAAGTCCTTACCTGTACAACCAAGGGGAATCCTAACCAAATCCAAATGCCACATCACTCCCTGCCCCATCACAGACCTTCCATGCTTCGCATCAGCTCGATAGAGATTAAACATGCAAACGAAATTATGAATTCAAGCCAGACTAATAGCCCGTGCAGTATCTTCCCATGAATTCATATCAACTAGCATTTGGTTTCACTGAAAGAAAGCTACTTTTAGTCTTCCTTCTGAAAGCAACTATCTCCTGTCTTAGGAAGTTGTGGTCTAATACACCGCGCTTGAAAAAAATCAAATTGACTTCTATGTTGTAAATAAATAGAAATTTCCTTCTTATATCACACCACACGTTATACAAGATAAGATCATGTAAGACATATATCTTATATAAATACCTATCTTATATGGCATATGAAGGAACCACTTCAGCAGCTTCTCATAGATCCACTTTAACTGTTGGAACATAATTGCTTCCATGAAAGCCAGCTCATTTAAAATCAAAATTAGCTGCACACCTTTTTAAAATTTTGCCTAAAAGGTGGCTGTATGATTTTTCTGAATATTTCACTGTGATAATTTCACTACGTGTTAACTTGGCTTTGATGTCTCTTTCTGCTCCGCCTGCTCTGAAATATGCTGTTACTATTCTATCAATAAAGACTCTTTTTTTTCCTTTCTTTTTGTCTTTTATTAGGTTGAGCTTTGTTAAAAGGTGCAAAAAGATAGTAACATAAAAAAATCTCCAAGTGAAAGAACTGTCTGGGGACTTATAAAAAGGATACAAGGACAATGATAACATATCTCAAGTATAACAAAATATATAGTATGAGGGAAAAATTGCTAATAGTAAGAAAATTTTAGATGGATAAGGATATTTCCACTGATTATATTTTCAATACTGCTGGTGAGAGGTTGTGCCTAAATGCATTCACAGAGGTAACGCACACAAATACTTGATTTCACGTTGAAACGAATTTAAATATTTACCCAGTGAGCATTATTTTGAAAAAAATCGCTGGTATTATTGAATACATACTCTACTGCAAAACCCTGAGCATTCATGGTGGGGTGCAAGTTGCATATAAATCATGTGGGTTTGAGTTTGGAGCTCGTCCTCGAAGTTTTTTTTAGTAAGCTGTTAGTGTTGTTTCATGGCTGTGTTCCTATGCACTTCAGCAACACAAATCAATAAAGTTTTCTTATGTTGACATTACTTATATGATTAACATTTGTAAAGCATAACGGGTTTGAAATTATTAGATGAAATCTGACTGATGAAGTAAATCCTTAAGGAAATGTTACTGTTCTAAATGTAAATATGTGAACACATATGGGAAGCGGAAGTTCACCAAAACCAGAGGATGTCCTCCCAGATTTTCTGATGGGATACAGATATGATCAAGTTTGGATCGTCTGCTCTGACCATTAAAGTATGCTTCTAATTTACAATCTTACTGTCTGACTTCCTCATACAATGAGGAAAATATGGGGAAATTTCAAATGTATAGCTTCAATAAGAAGCTGAAAGGCAATGCTCCGAAACAATTTTCATAAATAACTCTTTTATGCTATCATTGTCACATGTTTTAAAACAAAACTTCAAATATATGTGTCTAGACATGCAATCTTCCTCAATATAGTATATACAGATTGGACACATCTATATTCAAAAAATATTATACTGAAACAAGTTAAGTAGGTCAGCAAAGTCAATGAATACAGTTAGGAAATGCCAGAATTTAGGAAATTATACACTCCTATCATTTGAAATTACTTCAGGAGTTTGATCTTAGCTGCAATACTAATCTAGTAATGCATTCCTATTTCATAGTCTCTCAGAAATACTGCAAATGAATACTTATTTTTTAGTTTTTTAAAATGTGTCTCTGCTTTAAGCATACTTTCTGCAGTATATTTTAAGGTTTCGTTTTTCTAAAGAATATGAAGTTGCTGTTAATTGATATGATAATTAGCAGGTACCATATTTCCTTTGTTAAGATAGTGTTATCTGTCCTGATATGTATCTAATTGTCTACTGTATCAATTTCTGTATCAGTTTGTTAATATTGACAAAGTACAAGATAAACTATAAATAAACTACAGGACAGTACAGTTTATTCTTTTATTACTATTCTGGTATTCTATGTAGTCTACTAGAAATTAGCCTTTTGTGAGAATACCATTTTTTTTCTTATTCTTCACTACCAGCAAAAACAGAATAATGAGCTAGCTGGACCTTGAGTTTGACCCACTACACATCAGGTCTTTTTCACTTTAAGTATACCAGAAAAAGGTATATACCAACTCATTTACTGGGAAAAACATCATTGCATTTTTTATATTAAATCACATTTTTATTATGCCATCTTCAGGATCTTTGATTCAACAGGTACCAGACTCTCTGTTCTATTGAGTTAATAACCTGTTTCACATTTATATCAGAAACACAGCCTATTACATGGAAAAAAAGAAGCTTGATCTTGCTCCCAATGAAACCAATAGTAAAGCTGTTATAGACTTAATTCCAAGACAAGGAGTATCCTTGGATATAGTTAAAAAGGTACAGCTATATATCATGGTACACTCTGTACTATTCAAAATGCGTGAGGTTGGGAAAGACAGACTTTTATTAGAAGATATCATGCACAATTTCTCATCCTTAATAAAAAAAAAAAAAATCAAAGCCAGAAATTATATCCTCATATAAAACTCTGCTG